>JARQOD010005797.1:0-46155 GCA_033576555.1 Oophaga sylvatica
GCCACTGAAAAAACGGAAAAGGCAAAAAACCCAAAAAACCCTTGGTTTCCAAGGAACGAGAGGACCCAAAACCCCCCCGGGGGGGGGGGGGGGTAAGGGGGCTAACCTCACAGAAATCAGAAAATAAAAAAAGGGAAAAAGCCAAAAACAAAAAACAAAAAATATCTTAGGGGGAAAGCAAAAAAAAGGCCCAAAGAGTCACAAGTTTCCAAGTAAAAGGGGGAAAAAAACTTTTGAACAAGAAAAATTGATCCCCGGGCAACTATATGGGGGGGAAACCCCCCCTTTTAAATCCACCATTTTTTTTCCTATTGCCAACCCCTTTTTTAAGGGTTTTCCTTTACTGTTTGTAACCACCAGAGGGAGTTTTCCTTTTCAAATTCATTTCTAAAACATTCACAACAGTCCCCCCCCTTTGGGAGGGGGGGTCACCGAACCCTCTTTTGTGCAACCGGTCGGTCGGGAAAACCTGTGATATGCACGGACAGTCTCCTAAAAGGATTCCCCATGAAAACCCCCCCAAAAATTTTGTCCTCCGCCCCCAAAACCCCTTTCCCCCATTTAAACCCCAAATACGGGTTTTTTCCCCCTCAAAAAAAAACGAAAAACCAAAAAATTTTAAAAACCAATACTCCAGATTGCCCCCCCCCCAAAAAAAAGGGTCAGGGGGCGCCCCAAAAGGAACCACTGGCTCAAAAAACCCTTCAATAAGGATTTGGGGGAAAAACTTAGGGATCTTAAATGCCCCGGGGAAGAAGTAAACAAAGGAAACAGGATTAAGAATTTTCCCATATCTTATAAGGCCCAAAATTCCCCAAAGGCAAAATTTGGGAATCAACTCTCATGGGGTTTTTTTTGGGACAACCAGACCAAGTCCCCCCACAAAAAACCGGGCCATCTTTCCAAAACCGGGGGGAAACCGCGGGGCCTTCCCCCTAAAGGGGGGAAACAACCTCCCCTACCGGGTTTCCCAAATCCGCATATCCCACAACAGAGTAAAAAACCCCGGGGCAGACAGAATTTTTCCCTGTCCCGAAAAAAAACGGGGGTTTGAAACCCAAAATTGCAGAAAATGGAGCATCAAAGTGGCAGATTTTCCCCTTTTTTTAAGACAAACTCAGAAAAAAGGGGAAAAAAAGGGGACCCAGTCATCTTGACCAGACACAAAGCATCTCAGATAAGTCCCAAAAGGTCTGGTTTTTTCCTCTTTTTTTTTCCCTTTTTTCGGGGAAATGAAAAGCAAGGAGAAAAACAATTGAAACCCCTTTAAAACAAAAAGCCCCCCAAAAACCCGGAAAAAAAACTGGACCCCCGTCGACAAAAAGTTCTGGGGGAAAGCCGTGTAACCAAACCCCACGTGCTGAAGGAAAAAAGGGGCCCCCCTTTGGAAGGGGAAAGGGCAACGGGGGTGGGGGCCACAAGATTACATTTTGGGAAAAACCCAAATCACAAATCCCCCCAGATAACTTTCCTTCCCCTAAAAAACAGGGAGGTTGGAAATAAAATCCAAGAGATAGGGCCCATCCCCCTTTTTAAAAAGGGAAATGGAAAATCAACAAACCCAAGAGAGAAAAAGGGGGAGCGAAGCAATCCCACAGGGCTGCAAAAAACCCCCGACTCACGAGACCCAAAATAGGCCACCAAAGGGGCCGCAAAAAACCCAAACCCCCGGGCCCCAAAAATTTTCCGGGGTTTTCCGGCCAACCGGAACAATAAAAACTCAGACACAACCTCTTCTTCCACGGGGCGGGGGCAAAAAATTTTTTCCCCCCAGGCGCCCCGGGTTTTTTTCCTCCGAAACCCTTCCAGACCCCGTCTCAAATTGGGCGAGATGGCGGAAAGAACTAAAACCCCTTTAAAAAAAAAAACAGGGTCAAAAAAACCCGGGGCCCCCAAAGGGAAAAACCCCCCAGAGGGCATCCCCCCTTAAAAAATTCTTAGTGCCAGGGGAAAAAAAGGGAAAACCCCAAAAAATTAAAAAAGATGAAAAACAAGGCCCCACCTGGCCTTTTCAGGAAAAATCGCTTTTGGGGGGGTTCCAGATAAAAACCCCCTTCCCCTTTTGGGGGGTGAGGAAAACCCCCCCCTAAGTTTTGGGGTCCCCCCAGCCAATTTTTTCCACTCTTCAAAACCCACTTCATGGGGCCCAAAAAATTTCCCCCCTTTCCCACGTCAAAAAATTTCGTTTTATTGGGAAAATTTTCGAGAGAAAAAGGGACAAGGTTTTTTTTTTTGAGGTTTTTCCCCGGATCTCTTTGGGAAAAACGGGGACCTGCCCCAAATTTTGAGGCATCAAAACCCCCCCCGAAATGGGAAAAGAAACTCAGGCTGCCGTAGAAAAAGGGGCCCAATGAATTCTGCTTAAGTTCCGAAACGCAGAACTGGGTTTTTTGGGGGCCAATTCCCCCACATCAAAAACCCCTTTTTGGGGGAAAACCCTCTGGTTTTTAAAAAAAAAAAGAGAAATTACCAATAAATTTTAAAAAAAAAAAATTTTGGGAAAACCCAAGAAAAAAAGAAGAGCCTTTAATGAAGTAGGTTTGGACCCCCAAACACAAAATGGCCTGAACCTTGACCCCGGGCCATTTCAAAAACAAGGAGAAAAAATGATTTCCCAAAAAAGATTTCCCCTGAACCCAAAAAGACACTTGTTTCCCCTTTACATACAGAGCATTCTCTCCAAATCGAACACATCCGAACAATTTTTTTACATGAGACCCCCCGTCATTGGAAAAATCAAGAATTTATCCAAAAAAACAAACAAAAATTTTTTCCAAAAAAACCCGAAAAATGCCCCTTTTAAAAAGGCTGGGGAAAGGAAGGAGCTTTTGTGACCCCCAAAGGGGGAAAATGGGGACTCAAAAAACCCCTCTGGGGTTTTTAAAAAAGCCGCTTTCCTTTTAAACCCCCTGCTTAAAGCGAAAAGGGGGATACCCCCCCTGAGGGCCCAAATTTGGGAAACCAAGTAGCACTTTTTTACCCTGGAAAACAGTCAGAAAAAACCCCAAGGGGGGAAGGGGGATTAAAATTTTACAGTGATATTTTTTCAAGAGACCATAATCAAAAAAAACGGCCTTTTAAAAAACCCCTCTTTTTTGGGCCCCAAAGAAAAAAATACACCCAAGGGTGAAGAGGAGGGGCTGATATACCCTTTCCCCCAATAACCCTTTCCCTTTATAAAACCGGGATACGCATTTTCAGTACAGAAAATTTTTTAAAAAGGGGCCTTTTTGGGAATTTACTAAACCCGGGACAATTTAAAAAGGCAGTCAACCCTTGGGGGGGGGAAGGATGAGATTTATTTTTCGCTAAACAATCAAAAAATCTGTAAAAAAATCAGAACTTTCCCGAGGGCCGGGGGAGGCAAAAAAAACGGAGTTTGGCTTTTAAAACAGGGGCCCCGCGGCAGCCCCCAGATTTCCCAAAAACCAAAAAAAGGGGTTATAGACGAAAACCCAAAAAAAAAACCCATTTTAATAATGTCATGCCCATTAAACGCACCAAAAATTTGCAACTCTCCTGATAAACAGCAACCCTCATTATCCCCCAGGTAAGAACTGGTTTTAATCTCACCAAAAAGGGGAAATCAATCCCCTTGGGGGAAAAGACTTCCGAGGGTAAAAAAGGGGGAAAAACCCAAAAAGTTTAGCAAAATCAAAACCATCAGTTTTAAAAGCTGCTCCCAAAAACAACAAAAGCCTGAGCAGAAAATCGGGGCGGGGGGCAAAAACAGGGTAACAGGCCCAAAAGAAATTTGTCTGAACACCCCACAAAAACTGACCCCTGCAAAACTCTTCCCCCCCCCTTGGGGGAAAACGAAATACATAAAGGGGGGTCAAACCCCAGTAAAACAAACCCATTGCTTTTCAAAAATCATGACGCGGCCCCAAAGCCACCGCATGGGTTCAAAAGCGGGTTCACAAGCAACACTTTAAAACCATACCTCTACGCCCCCCCGCAAACCTGTCAATTTTGAATCCTAATGACATGAATTTTGGACCAGAGGGAGCGGGGATTACCATAACACTTTTACTTTCTCTGACAGCCCCCCCCAAAAAAAAGGGCTCCCAAAAAGTTTCTTTTTTTCCATTTGGTCAAACCCCCCACTTTCAAATTTTTCTGACAGTACAACCAGCTCCCCCAACCCCGTTTTTAATGCCAAAAGGTTTTTTTCCCCTTGACCCATGCAGGGGGTTAAAACGTACAATAACCCCAACCAAAAAAATGCTTTCAACTTACTAAAAACAGGTCCCCAGGTGTCGGGAAAAACCCAATCCTGAGGATTGCCGCGCAGGAAAGAAGACAATTTGAACCGGGGGTCTTTTTTCCCCCGGGGACTTGGGTTTTAAAAAAAAAAAAAACAATTTACATTTAAATTTTTAAAATTTCCCAAAATTTTAGCTCGACCCCCCCAAAAAAAAAATCGCATGGGATCCTATTTCCAAAACCCGGGCAACCCTGCAAGAAGTAGCAATCCCCCAAACATCATGGAAACTGACCCAAGGGCCCCAACAACTGTCAAACCCCAAAGAAAAAAAAAAATTCCTCCTCAGTACCCAAAAAAAAAGGGGAAAAAATGCAACGAAAAAAAAAAAAATTTCTGTAAACCCCCCCCCTTTTTTTTTTTTTTCCTTTTTAAAAAATTTTTTTCCCCCTTCTGTGAGTACGAAATTTTTTTTTTTGGGGGCCGGGGTGATAGTTTTTTTTTTGGGGTATTTAGGAGACCCGGGCCCAAAAAACGGCAATACCCCAAAGGGGGTTGGAACTACGGATTGCGAACCCTGACAACCCACCACAATTAAATGCACCCGGGGGGAGCGTCCTACTTGGGGGCCCCAGATCCCGCACACCTGAGGGGAAAACAAAAACCTAAAGATAGAAAGGGGAAAGCTATCTGCCCCGGAAAAGATTTCCCCCAAAAAAAATAGGAACCCCCCCCAAAAAGTAATGGCGGTTAGACAAGGGGGAAAAAAGACACAGACAGAAAAAAATTATGAGAAAAATTTTGGGGCCCAATCTCCCCAGACAAAAAAAGGATGGGGAAAGGGTAAATCCCCGCAATCCACAAAAACCCAAAAAAATGCCAAGCTACTAATTGCAAAACCCTGAAAAACACACACCCCCCCCCCCTAAATTTTCTCGGGTAACAAAACTAAGCCGCACCACTGAAAAAACTGGAAAAGGCAAATGAACAAAAAAGGGGTTTCCCGAGGAACTGAGAGACCCCCAAAAACCCCCCCGGGGGGAACCCCGGCAAACCCCCCACAGAAATGTAAAAAAAATGCAAATGGAAACACAAAAACAAAAAAACCCAAAATATCTTATCTGAGACAGGAAAAGGGGAAACTCACAAGTCCAAGTGAACCAGGGAAAAAACTTTGAGAAAAAAAAATTTTATCACCGCAACCATATGGAAAGGGAAACCCCCTTATAAACCCCCACCCCGTGATTCCTGATTCCCCAAAAATCATTGAAGGGTTTTAGTACTTTTTGTAACACCAAGGGGGTTTTTTTCCAAAATTTTATTCAAAAACCCCCCACAACATATTGAAGGGGGCCCGCTAGTTGTTGACTTTCGGGGGGCGTGGATTTAAACCCCTCATAATTTCCTTCGGGTTTTCACTTTTCCCGCAAAGACTTTATACTGCATTACAAAAACTACAAATGTCAAAATATTTTTTAAAAAAAAAAATTTTTATGGAAATTTAATGACCACCAAAAAGTTTAACAGGGGTTTTTTTTTGGATTAAAGGGGGATGTAAAACTAAAAAAACATTTCAGGATTTTTTTTACTCATCCATAGAGTTTTTGTGATTTCTGTCACATTTTGGTAGTTTTTTAAAGTAAAAAAAAGTTTGAAAATTTTGCTATTTGTTCCCCCTTTCATCCCCATACACTATTCCGTTTTTTTTGGGGGTACTTTTTTTGGGTTTACATACAGAAACCAAAAAATTTGGGGCACACCTTCCATTTAAAGATTTTTCCGTATTTTCATACTATAAAAAATTTTACATTCACATTGAAGGCACAAAAAAAAAAATTTTAAACCTTTGGGGGAAATTTTAAAATTTCTTAACAAAAAAGTGTGAAAAAATTTTTTTCCGGGGGTTTTCGCGATCGGGCGCTAATGTCACACACAGCGAATCGCGGTGACTCGCCCTGCTCAAAAACTAGTGACCGCACCGATCCTCGCTTTTGTTTTAACGGGGGTTTTTTGGAAAAAAACAAAGGGAAACCCCTTAAAAAAATTTTTAAAAAAAAAAAAAAAAAAAAAAAAAAAAAAAAAAAAAAAAAAAAAAAGGGGAAAAAAAGAATGAATAAAAAGAGAAAAAAAAAAAAAAAAAGGGGGGGGTTTAAAAAGGGTAGGTGGGGGATGTACCTCATCCTGAAAGGGAGACTCTAGGGGTTTTACTATGGATCCTCAAACCCCCAAAAAACCCCTTTCCCCGGGGATTCTCTAAAAAATAACCCGGGGGTCCCAAGTTTTATGACCTTCCCAGTGGTAAACCCTTCAATTGTCCCCACTTTTTTTCCTTTTTATATTGTCTTTTTTTCCCCCTCCCCAAAAACAGAGCGCGAGGGAACCTTTTTTCCCTTTTTTCCAAAAAACTAGTAACACTTTTCCGGTACATTTGAAAAAGTCTAAAAACCTTTTTAAAACCGAAATCGAGATTTAAAAACCCGGGACAAAAAAATTTTCCCTCTTTTGGGGGAAATTTTTTTGGGTTTAGACAATCTTTTGAAAAGATCAAAGGACGCAAAAACCCCAGTTTTCTGTATGATGTCAGTAAAAACCAAATGTGTATAAATGAGCCCTATTTTGAAGCATCTGCAACAGGAAAAAGGTTTTGGGTTTGGGAAAAAATTAAAATTTAAATTTTGAGGGGCATCTGTCCCACTCGAAAAAGATTTTGAACTCCTCTCCTGTGATGTCGAACAAGCCGAGACCGGGAAAGTACAAAGAAATCTTTGTTTTTTCAATATTAGAGCCCCCACCCCAAACCCCCCCCTTTTTTAAAAAATTGGGGGAAACCGCATGGGGTCTGTCTTTCTTTGGAAATTTTGTAAAATAAAAATAGTTAGCTGTTTGAGTTTGTCGAAAACCCAAAAATCTCAAAGGGGGATAATATTTTTAAAAGGATTGGATTTTTTGGGGTAATTTAAAAAAAAAAAACCTTTTTTTTTTTTTCGAAAAGAACCAGGCACCTTTTGGCCCCCCCCTTGCTCAAAAAAAGTCCGGAAACCTAAAACCCCTCCTTTTAACATAATCGGCCAAAAGGGGGATGAAGGCCAAATTTTTATTAAAAAACGCTTTTTTTTTTAAACCGCGGGGGAAGGGTGGAAAATTGTCATATTGATTTTGGGGCCAGGAGATGAAATTTCCAGTTTTCGATCCCCTCTTTTAAAGTGAAACAGTTTTTTTGTGAGGAAGGGAAAAGGGGAAAACCCCTTTTCTCGAGACCAGAAAAACTAACAAAAATTTGATCCAAATTGATACATTTTCTAATATAACCCATTTTTTTTTGTTTTTATTTTAAACAACCCAAAAAACATGAAAACCCCTTGCTGATTGACAACCAAAACCCAAAAACGGGGAAAACCTTTTTCCCCCTTTTGCTTTTTTTAATTAACAAAAAGTAAAAAAAACATAAGACCAAAAGTTGGACACACCCTTTTCATTCAAAAATTTTTTTCTGTATTTTTTATGATATGAAAACGAGAATCAAGAAGGCAACAAAAAGTGAATTTAAAAAATGTAATTTTAAAAAAATTTTTCTTTACAAAAAGGTGAAACAACTGAAAATATGCTTATATTTTAATTCTTCAAAGTTTGCCACCTTTTTCTTTGATTACTGCTTTTTTTCGCAGAAAAGGTTTAAAAGATGGACCCCTAATCCTTGGGTTTCCCCCCCCCCAAGCATGGGGGAGGGGTGGATGGGGGGGGGGGCTTTGCTGCTGACACTGTTTTGGGGTTTATTTAAAATTTAAGCGGTGAGCGGGGGAGCCCCCCCAAACCACTCGATTGGTTTTTAGGTCTGGGGACTTGGAGGGGCCCGGGCATCGGGGACACCCCAGCACTCTTTCCCCCTTTGGGGGAAAAAGCCCTTTTAAAAAGCCTTTGGGGGGGTTTTTTTGGGGAATTTTTCCGTGAAAAATAAAAAAAAGGGCCAACTAAACGCAAAACCCCGGGGGAATACATGCCTCTGCAAGATCTGGGTACCACTGGTTTACAAGCCTTCAATTTTTTAATAAATTTCCCCAAAGAGTGTCACCCCCCCAAAACGCCCCCACACCAACACACCACCCCCCCCAAAAGCTTCACGGGGGGGAAACCCCCCAGTAAGTCCATCTGTTTCACCTTTTTTTTCGTGGGAAAGCAGTAATCAAAAAAAAAAAGGGTTTCTCTTGAAGAACCAGAATAAAACATATTTTAATTTTTTTACAAATTTTTTTTTAAAGGTAATGTTAATTCCACATGTGTTTTTAAACACATTTTATGCCTTCAGGTTATTCAAATTTTTTTTGTCCAAAAAAATACAGAAAAATCTTTGAATGAGAAGGTGTGCCCCCCCTTTTGGTCTTTTACTGTACGTGCTTTTTTTTTCGACCAAAAAAAGATAACACTTTTTTTTTAAGGGCGTGAAAAAAGGGGCAGGTAAAAATAAGGGGGTTTGTTTGGAAATAATAAAGGAGACGGGGGAAAAGATCCTTTTTAAAAGGGTCACCGTCATTGGGGGTGCAGCCACGAAGAAAACGTGCGGTTTTTCATTCTGCTTCTCAAAAGCTTTAGTTGCTGTTTTTTTGTGTTTGGCTTAGGGATTAAATCCCCCCGGCCTTCTGGGGCTGGGTGCATTTTCTCCCGGGGCAAAATTTTTATTTGTTATTTGGGGGTTTTTTCCTTTTTAAAAAACCGGGGTCTGTTTGGGGGGTTTCCATGAAATTCTTTTTTTCAACCACAGATAGGGTTGTAAACGAAAAGACTTAATTTTTAAAAAAACCCTTTTTTTTTTTTTAAGCTCCCCCTTTCTTAATTTTTAAATTTCCCCGACATTATGTTTTCCCTTTTGTGTTTGAGTGTAGCAAGCTGTGGGGTTTTTTTCCCGTCCCGTCTTATTTCTAATCTGGGTATTTAAACAAGACACCCATAAACCCTTTGGTGGAATCAAATCCTTTTTAGACATTACAGGGTTCAGGGACGATAGAACAGGGTTTGGGGGGGGGGCTTTGGGGGTCTGAACCATTTTCATACCTTTCCCAAAAGGGAGGGGTTTTAGGACCCCAGTTTAGGGTCGGTTAAAAAACCCCCCTCCCCTCTTTTTTCCCCCGACAGTGATCAAGTCCCAAAATTAACCCCCGAGTTCAAAAAAAAAACGTTCAGGAAAAAAAAATTTTTTAAATTTTCAGCTAAAATTTCTAATCTTTTATGTTTATAGATGTTTTTCTTTTAAAATATTTTTTTTTACATCGAAAACCCCCTCAAAAGACCGCTGACATTTTTACTGGCCCCTAAAATTATTTCCCGTTCCAAAGGATCCAGTACCCCCGCTGGGTCTGCCCTTGCAGGGATTAAACCAAAGGGGCTACGGACATTTTAATCCAAATTTTTTCTCCCTTTTTGGGAAACCAAATTTGAAAAACCCCCAAAACCTCCCGGACAGGTTCAAATGGTGGGCCCCCACAAATTTTTTTTTAAACCTTTTAGGAACATTAAATTTTATTTTTTTGGGGGCGGGCCCCGATCCAGGGGGTGAAGAGCAGAAGTGGGAATTTTTTTCTCCCCCCTCAAGGGACCCTCAATCTTGGGCCTTCTCCTTCCTCCGGGATCCCCGGCTCTACAGTCAGTAGATCGTTTTTTTTACTGCCCTGGGTTTGGTATATGATGCCCCAGATCGGTCTCTCTTGCTGAGACAAAATTACGTAAGATACAGCAGGGAGATCGTCCGGCGGAGGAATTTTGCTTCTGAGTTCCGTAGATGGGCCACAGATACTCAGTGGAATGACCCAGCTCTTAGGAGCCAGTTTTGTCATGGCTTTCTGACAATTAAAGGACGTTTTGGCTCAGTATGATTCTCCCCATCACTGGAGGCTGCTATGGCCCTAGCTATCCGTACTGATAGAGGCTCCGGGAGAGGTGCGAGGTAACTCCGCCCCCTGTTGTTACTCCACCTACTACTAAAGTCCCTTATGTTGAGGTTCCCTTGTCTGTTCGGAGGAGCCTATGCAGTTGGGAGGGACATCATTTCGTAGGAGGGGATTGGCGGTACGCCGCAGGACTAGAAGGTGTTTCTTCTGCGGGAAAGAGGGACATTTTGTTGGGGGATGTCCATCCCGTGCCTTGTTGAGCAAAAAGTCGCCGGAAAACTGTTAATCCCAGGTTTGTGTGGTGGACGACAACCTGGGAGTATGTATTTCGTCCGCTAGTTCTTCTCAGTTCCTTGTACCAGTGGAGGTGGTGGTTGGTACGAGAGTGGAGAGATTTTCTGTTCTTCTTGATAGTGGGTCCGGGGCTAATCGGTTGACGCTCAGTTTGCTCGGCTCAAGGTATGCATCTGAGTGTATTGGTCAAACCGATCCCTAATTTTCCATTGACGCCAGGCCTCTCGGCCAAGGTAGCTTTGTTCATGAGGTTCATAACATTGACCTTCGGGTAGGGGCAATACATAGGGAACTATTATCTTGTTATGTGTTGGAGGGTCTACCTACTCCTATTGTGTTGGGACTTCCTTGGTTGGTTAAACATAACCCTGTGATTAATTGGCAGTCCAGAGATATAAGCCAATGGGGGGAGTTTTGCAAAAGTAACTGCATGAAACACAGTCATCAGTGGGTCGTGCCTAGTACTTTGCCTCCTTTTTTGGAGGACTTTGGGGATGTGTTCTCTGAGGAGGGGTGTCAGGAGTTGCCTCCTCATCGCGTGTATGACTGCTCTATTAATTTACTTCCTGATGCTAAGTTACCTAAAGCTAGGTTATATAACCTTTCTGGTCCTGAGAGGCAGGCTATGAAAGATTATATTTTCGGAAAGTCTGGCCAAAGGGCATATTAGACCTTCATCTTCCCCAGTGGCCGCGGGTTCTTCTTTGTGAAGAAAAAGATGGAGGCCTACGCCCTTGCTTGGATTTCCGCGAACTTAATCGGATTACTGTTCGAGATCCGTATCCACTCCCTCTGATTCCTGATCTCTTCAATCAAATTGTTGGCGCCAAATGGTTCTCTAAATTGGATCTCAGGGGGGGGTATAATCTGATTAGGATAAAAGAGGGGGATGAGTGGAAAACGGCGTTTAACACGCCGGAGGGACATTATGAGAACCTTGTCATGCCTTTTGGTCTGACTACTGCACCAGCAGTATTCCAACATTTTGTTAATGACATTTTTCGTCATCTGGTGGGGGCTGTTTGTGGTCGTATATTTGGATGACATTTTAATTTACTCACCAGATCTTGTGTCTCACCAGGAGCATGTGAGACAGGTTGTTGCAGATCTTGCGAGACAAAACTATACGCCAAACTGGAAAAGTGTGTATTCGCCGTACAGGAACTTCAGTTTTTGGGTTTCTTGGTGTCAGCCTCCGGGTTTCCGTATGGACCTGAAAAGGTGAGAGCAGTGCTTGAATGGGATCAGCCAGAGGATCTTAAGGCTCTGCAGCGTTTTCTGGGGTTTGCTAACTTTCTACGGAAATTTATTTGTAATTTCTCATCTGTTGTCAAACCTCTCACTGACATGAAAGAAAGGGACGGATTTTTTTAAATGGTCGGACAAAGCTTGCCAAGCTTTTTCCTCTTTGAAAAAATGTTTTGCTTCGGCACCCGTTCTCATCCAACCAGATGCATCACAGCCGTTCGTTGTGGAGGTGGACGCGTCTGACGTAGGGTGGGTGCAATATTGTCCCAGGGTCCGTCCCCTGGTAAATGGCATCCGTGCGCTTTCTTTTCTAAAAAATTGTCGTCCGCCGAAAGGAATTTATGATATCGGCAATAGGGAACTTTTGGCCATTAAGTTGGCTTTTGAAGAATGGCGTCACTTTTTGGGGGGGGCAGTCCACCCGGTCACCGTCATTACTGATCACAAGAACCTGCTGTATTTGGAATCTGCTAAGCGTCTGAATTCCAGACAAGCTCGATGGTCGTTGTTTTTTACCAGGTTTAATTTTGTTGTCACTTATCGCCCTGGATCTAAGAATGTTAAGGCGGATGCTTGTCTCGCAGTTTCCCAGGGGCCGGGAAAATGGATGACCCGATTCCTATCCTTCAGGAGGGGGTGGTAGTGTCGGCTGTATGTTCTGAGCTTGAGGAGGAGGTGTTAGAGGCTCAGGGGGACGCCCCCGCAGGACCTCCAGGGAGACTGTTTGTCCCAAATCAGTTGAGACAAAAGGTTATTGAGGCACATCATAATTCTGCTTTAGCAGGACATCCAGGGAGTAAGGCTACTTTAGATCTCCTTTCTCGCCGGTTTTGGTGGCCTAACGTTAATAAAGATGTTTTAACTTTTGTCGCGTCCTGTGGGGTTTGTGCTCGCTCTAAGACCCCTCATACCCGTCCGTCTGGGACCCTTCTTACCCTTGAAACTTCCGGAGCGTCCATGGACTCATTTGTCTATGGACTTCATCACGGACCTTCCTCAGTCGTCAGGGAAGACTGTCATACTGGTGGTTGTTGACAGGTTCAGTAAGATGGCACATTTCATTGCTCTTCCTGCCCTCCCTAATGCTAAAACTCTGGCGCAGGTGTTCATTGGGGAGATTGTGAGACTTCATGGTTGCCTTCTGATGTGGTGTCAGATAGGGGGTCTCAGTTTGTGTCCAAGTTTTGGAGGGCATTTTGTTTACGTCGGGGGATGCAATTGTCATTTTCCTCGGCTTTTCATCCGCAGACCAATGGTCAGACAGAGCGTCTGAATCAAAGCCTAGAGACTTATCTTCGGTGTTTTGTCTCAGAGAACCAGGAGGACTGGTCTTCTTTCTTGCCTCTGGCAGAGTTCGCTCTTAACAACAGGCGGAGCGAGTCCACTGGTAAGTCCCCGTTTTTTGGGGCATATGGTTTTCATCCCCAGTTTTGTACATTCAATGGGGGGGGCCCTTCTGGGGTTCCTGAGGAGGAGCGTTTCTCGTCGTCACTTGCTTCAGTGTGGAGAGGTGTATTGAATAATCTGAGTGCTATGGGGAACCGTTATAAACGTATGGCTGATAGGAGGAGAGTTTCTGGTCCAGATCTTAATGTGAACGATCTGGTATGGTTGTCTACCAGGAATATAAAACTTAAAGTTCCCTCCTGGAAGCTGGGCCCCAGATTCATCGGGCCGTACAGGATCAGTTCCATAATTAATCCTGTGGCATTTCGTCTGGACCTCCCTCCTACGTTTAAAATTCATAATGTGTTCCACAAGTCATTACTTAAGAGGTACGTGGCACCAGTCATACCATCACCTCTACCTCCTCCTCCAGTGGTGGT
The DNA here is from genome assembly GCA_033576555.1 of Oophaga sylvatica. NCBI lineage: Eukaryota > Metazoa > Chordata > Amphibia > Anura > Dendrobatidae > Oophaga > Oophaga sylvatica. Next base: position 13,452 of record JARQOD010005797.1, read on the forward strand.
CAATGGTAACTTGGAGTTTCAAGTGTCAAAGATCATTGACTCACGTCTGAATCGCCGGTCCCTTCAGTACTTGGTGCATTGGAAGGGGTATGGTCCAGAGGAGAGGACGTGGGTTCCTGCGTCTGACATTAACGCAGATCGTTTGGTGCGGACCTTCCACAGAACTCACCCGGGCAAACCTGGCCCTGAGGGTCCGGAGGCCCCTCGTAGAAGGGGGGGTACTGTCATGTGTGCATCGCCACGAAGATCGTCGCGGTTGCACATTCTGACTTCTCACAGCTGAGTTGCTGTTTCTTTGTGTTTGGCAGTTAGGGAGTTAATTCTGTCTGTGCTCAGTTCTGGGACTGGGTGCAGTTTTCTCCCGGCTGCAATTAATTATTTGTTGATTGGTTTCCTTTAAATCTCTGGTTGTCTGTGTTGGGAGTTGCCAGTGAAATTCTTCATGCAGACCACAGATAGGATTGTATCTGTATAGACTTAAGTTAAAGAGCTCCTTAGTTGTTTTAAGCTCACCTTGCTTAGAGTTTAATATCCCAGATCATTTATGTTCCTTCTGTGTTTGAGTGTGTATGCAAGTCTGTGTTTTCTCCAGTCTGTCTTATATGTCTAATCTGTGTATTTAGCAGAGATCAGCCCATATCCCTTTGGTGGTAATCAGAATCCTTCTTAGGACTGATTACAGGGTTCAGGGACTGATAGGAGACAGGGTTAGGCTGGAGACTTGGACCTCTGAACCATTATCAGTACCTCCAAGGTGAGGGATTAGTTAGGACCCCAGTTTAGGGTCAGGTTAGACCCCCGGTCCTCCTCTTTCCTGTGACAGTGTATCAAGTCCTCAAGATTACCCTGAGTTCAACGGATATCGTGTCAGGTAAATCTATTCTATATTTACATGCTGATGTTGCTAATCTATATGTTGTATAGAGTGTTGTTCTTTTAAGAATAGTTTACTGACATCGTACACATATCATAAGACCGCGTGACATCACCCTTCCAAATCAAGATAAAGGTAGTTTATGCCATTTTTCTAAGTCTATCTCAGTTGTATGTAAAGCTGTCTTAAAGTTTGCTTCATGAAGATTAGATACTTTGGCGGTGATTTTTATTCCTAGATAGGTAAGAGAATCTGAACACCATTCAAAGGGAAATGAAGCTGCCAACCTGTCCACCTCACTTGGTTGGATTGAGATATTGAGAATCTCCGATTTGTGGGTATTGAAATTGCTCAGACGACAAAATCTGTGTAATTCTGAGATATTTGGCAAACTTATAGTTAGGGAAGTACATCATCTGCAAAAAGTGAAAATTTGTGCTCTTCTGATTGGGTTTTTATGCCTCTAATGGAGGGATTATACTGTATTGCAGTTGCAAGATGTTCCATACTGAGTATATAGAGCAAAGGTGAAAGAAGACAGCCTTGCCTCGTGCCATTCCTAATTAAAAATGTGTTTGAAAGTGTGCCATTAAGTTTTACTTGAACACTGGGAGAGGAGTACAGGGCAGAAATTCTATGGAGCATAGTTTCTTTTAAGCCAATTACTTCTAACGTTTGAAATATAAAATCCCAGTGCACCCTGTCGAAAGCCTTTTCTGCGTCAATCGACAGAATGCACATGGGTTCCCCCCCTTGGCCGCCCCATTGATCAAAGAGATAGTTCGAATGGTGTTGTCCCTGGACTCCCATCTCGGCACAAATCCAAACTGATCTTGATTTATCAGATCTGGTAATAGGGGGCATAATCTTTTTGCTATAATTTTTGCATACATTTTGATATCCAAGTTTATCAAGGAAATTGGACGATAACTACCGCACGCAGAGGGATCCTTACCCTGTTTGGGGATTACCACAATATGGGCGATCTGTGACTGAGAAGGAAAAGAGCCTCCTGATGAGATTAAATTACACAGATTTAAAAATATTGGGCTTAATAATTGTGAAAATTGTAGAATCCAGCGGAATACCCGTCTGGGCCGGGGCTTTTCCCCTTTTTCAATTCATTAATAGTCTCAGAGACTTCCTCTAATGAAAAGTCTCTTCCAACTCTAACAGTTCAGTCTCTGATATAGTGGGTATTTTGGTCTGTTGTAAGTATGCTTTTATTTTATCACGTAGCCACTGGATAGGCATATCTTTGTGGTGGCCACCTATATTATAAAGTTCATTATAATAATTTCCAAAGCAGGAAAGAATGTCCCTCGTACTATGGATCTTTTTCCCTTCCCTGTTTTTAATATAGGGAATGTAAGTATGGGGTGTGCACGGATTTATATTTTTTTGCCAGTAGTCTCCCATTTTTATTCCCAAACTGATAAAAGCGATTCCTGGCTCGCTCTCTAAAATGTCTGGACTTTTGGTCTATTATAGCTAACAGCTTTTGTTTCAATGTGGATAAGTGTATCAGTGTCTAGATCACGTTTATGCCGCTTTTCTAATTTTTGAATTTGGTTCGATAATTCGAGTATCTCAGCCACTCTAGCTTTTTTGAGACGTGCCCATGAGAAATGAGTACCCCTCTCAGGACAGCCTTCAGTGTTTCCCATTTTATGGAAGGGGACATGGGATCTGCCTCATGGTCTGTTTTGTAATTATTGTTTGCTCTAGTTCAGACCTACAAATAGAGTCCTGTAAGAGATTCTCATTTAGGCGCCAGGAGAAACATGATTCCTCAGAGTGATGAAGCCCAATTGAGAAATATATAGGAGCATAGTCGGACCACAATATTGACCCACCCCCGCCTCCACTGGCCAATCCAGTAAACTATGCGATATGAAGAAGTAGTCAATTCTACTATAGGTATTATGAATATGTAAGAAAAAACTAAAATCTTTAGTGTTAGGATGGAGGACTCTCCAGACATCCACCACTTTAGACTATACATCTGTTTTCTTATGTGTTTGATGGTAGATGGTGGGTAAGAGGACTTACCGGAGGAAACATCCAGCGTCGGGTCCATGGGTATGTTGAAGTCTTCCCCAAGGATCACAGGAGAGGAGCCAGCAAATTCATCAAGACGTCTCTTACATTCTGCACCAAATTTCTGCTGTCCTTGGTTAGGAAAGTACACATTGTAACGGGTCTGGGAGGTGGAACCTCTGAGCTTTATTATACAAGGAGGCTTTCCTTGTAAAGGAGCGGGTGGCGCCCGGGGAGACGGACGGGAAGTCACTGCAAGTGACGGGGGCAGTCTCTGGACAGACAGGTGGGAGATCACGGCAAGTGACCGGGGCAGTCTCTGGATAAACAAGCGGGTGGTCACGGCAAGTGACCGGGGCAGTCTCTGGGTAGACAGGCAGGTAGTCACGGCAAGTGACCGGGGCAGTCTCTGGGTAGACAGGCAGGTAGTCACGGCAAGTGACCGGGGCAGTCTCTGGACAAACAGGCGGGTAGTCACGGCAAGTGACCGGGGCAGTCTCTGGGTAGACAGGCAGGTAGTCACGGCAAGTGACCGGGGCAGTCTCTGGGTAGACAGGCAGGTAGTCACGGCAAGTGACCGGGGCAGTCTCTGGATAAACAGGCAGGCAAGGGGCCGGGGCAGTCTCTGAATGGACAGGTATATACGACCTGAGATGGTGGAGCCTCCCGGTAGGCTAGCAGGCAGATGACAGATGAGCGCCCCCAAGTGAGCAGGCGAGAGTCTCTGGAATAGCGATGGACACCGCAGGTGATGGCCGAACCTCCAGGTAGGCTTGCAGGCAGATGGCAGATGAGCGCCCCAAGTGAGCAGGCGAGAGTCTCTGGAATAGCCGATGGACATCGTAGGTGATGGCCGAACCTCCAGGTAGGCTTGCAGGCAGATGGCAGATGAGCGCCCCCAAGTGAGCAGGCGAGAGTCTCTGGAATTGCCGATGGTCACCGCATGTGACGGCCGAACCTCCAGGCAGGCTTGCGGACAGGTAGCAAACAGGAAACTGGCAGGAAACAGGCAGGTAACTGGTAACGGACCCTGAGGGCTGAAGCAGAGTTAAACAGTGCAACAACAACATTGCTCGGGCACCTCCATTAAGGAGGAAGTACTTTATATAGGGTGGAGTCCTCCGGCATTGGCCGGGGACTTTTTTGAAAGATGCGCGCGGCCCCTTTAAGAGCGGGGGAGCGCGCGGGCGCGCGCCCTAAGTCCAGAAGCAGGGAAGGAGCGCGCGGCCCCAGCAGGACGGAAGGAGGACGCTGAGCGCGGGTAAGGGGGGCGACGTCCCTGCCTGGCAGAGGACGCTGTCGCAGGGGAACAGCGTCCCTGCCTGGCGGAGAGCAGGGACGTCGGCGCTACAGTACCCCCTCTCTAGGCCCCCCTTCTTTAGGCCAGAAAGAAATTTAGCTAGGATGAGAGGGGCATGGATGTTCTCCCGAGGCTCCCACGTTCTCTCCTCAGGACCAAACCCCTTCCAATCCACCAGAAAATAGGTCTTTCTTCCTACCCTTTTGGTGGCCAAAATGTTCTCTACCTCAAATTCGTCTTCAGCAGACACTGGAGCAGGAGGTGTACCTGTAGATTTGACAAAAGAGTTAAGTACCACGGTTTGAGGAGAGATACATGGAAGGAGTTAGGAATCCGCAAATTGGCCGGGAGTTTCAATTTATAGGACACCGGGTTGATCTGACTGATGATCTCAAAAGGACCGATGAACCGAGGGCCTAACTTGTAGGAAGGAATCTTGAGCCGGACATACTTGGACGAAAGCCAGACCTTATCCCCAGGACGGAATTGAGGAGGATCCAGACGTTTTTTGTCAGCATGTTTCTTCATGCGCTCGGATGACAGAATGAGTGCGGACCGGGTACTCTCCCATATGGAGGAAAATTCGTTAACCAGAGATTCCGCAGCTGGATTGTCCACAGAGATGGAGACAGGAACAGGGATCCGAGGGTGTTGACCGAAGACTACAAAAAACGGAGATTTGGAGGAAGATTCACTCTCGTGATTGTTGTAAGAGAATTCGGCCCAAGGCAGGAGATCCACCCAGTCAGAATGGTGGGCATTAACGAAGTGCCGGAGATAACTGGTCAGATTCTGATTGATTCGCTCGACTTGTCCATTGGACTGCGGGTGGTAAGCGGAGGAGAAATCCAAGGTGACGTCTAGCAACTTACAAGTGGCTCTCCAGAAACGTGAGGTGAACTGTACCCCACGATCCGACACAATGTGACGAGGCAGACCATGTAGACGGAAGATGTGGCGGATAAAGTCTTTAGCCAACTCGGGTGCAGACGGAAGCCCTGGCAGGGGAATGAAGTGAGCCATCTTGGAAAATCGGTCAACGACCACCCAAATGACCGTACAACCGGCAGAGACGGGCAGATCTGTTATGAAGTCCATGGCTATATGCTGCCAGGGGGCAGCGGGTACAGGAAGCGGAAGAAGACGGCCGGCAGGCAGGTGTCTCGGAACTTTGTTGCGGGCACAGGAGACACAGGCAGAAACAAAGTCTATTACGTCCTTGTGCAGGGTAGACCACCAGTAATGCCGAGTAATGAGCTGGAGGGTCTTTCTCTGACCGACGTGGCCAGCTAGTTTAGACGAATGACCCCAGTGTAGGATTCTCTTCCGATCGGTTACTGATACGAACGTCTTACCAGGAGGGAGACGATTTAGACTCACGGGGGCCACCTGCATCACTCTGGCGGGATCGATGATATGTTTAGGTTCCTCCTCGAGATCCGACACCAGGAAGGACCGGGACAAGGCGTCCGCCTTGATGTTCTTGTCAGCCGGGCGAAAATGTAAAAGAAAATCAAAGTGGGCAAAAAACAAGGACCACCGGGCTTGGCGAGGGTTAAGTCTCTGGGCATGCTGGAGGTAAGCCAGATTTTTGTGGTCAGTGTAAATGATTACCGGATGAAGAGCCCCCTCGAGTAGGTAACGCCACTCCTCCAATGCCAGCTTGATGGCCAATAACTCTCGGTCTCCTATGGAGTAATTGCGCTCAGAAGAGGAGAAGAGTTTGGAGAAGAAGCCGCAAGATACCATCCTCCCGGAAGAAGATTTTTGAGTGAGTACCGCTCCGGCTCCAGAAGAAGAAGCGTCCACCTCCAGGAAGAACTGCTTGTTGCCGTCCGGACGATGCAGCACTGGAGCGGAAGAGAAGGCCTGTTTTAAAGAAAGAAAGGCCTCCTCTGCTTCGGGCGTCCACTGTTTGGGATTAGCATCCTTGCGGGTGAGCGCGGAGATTGGAGCAGTCCGGGAAGAGAAGTGCGGTATGAAAAGGCGGTAATAATTAGCGAATCCCAGGAACCGCTGAATGGCCTTCAACCCCTCCAGTCGGGGCCATTTCTCGATGGCAGACAGTTTCTCCGGATCCATTCGTAGGCCTGTCTGAGAAATGATGTAGCCCAAAAACGGAAGCGAGGTCTGCTCAAAGAGGCACTTCTCATATTTGGCGAAGAGGTGATTCTGCCTGAGCCTGAGCAGAACCTGACGAACATCCCTCCGGTGAGACTGGAGATCCGGAGAGAAGACCAAGATGTCGTCTAGGTACACCACAACGCAGGTGTAATGTAAGGAGTACAGTTCATATAGTGTCTTGTGCTTGGGTGCGATGAAAACACAGGAGTCACAGGTTTGATATAGAAGGTCTTGTATTACTTCATACAAGTGGCAATAATAGTCACACAGTTTGCAGATACAAAAGCAGGAGACACAGCAGGCCAGAGTAACTTAAGCTCAGCAATCACTCTCCACAACAGGTTCAGGATCTCTTCTCTGTTACCATAAGTCCATGCAAACGTGGATTTATCAAACAGCAAGGTTCCAAAATCCACGAGTGTTCCAAAGTTCCACAATAGGAAATAACTGGAGTACAAGGTCCAAGGCTTCCAGGAGTCAGGTCACAGGTACACTGCAGGCTTGATTCTGAAGCACTGATTGCTCAGCTGTGGCTGCTTAAGAAGCAAGAGGGAGAGAATCAGGGCGGGAACATGCAAGCTGGAAACTCCATATTGACTGAGGGCAAGACAGCTGCAGCAAGACAGAAAGTAAAATGGCTGACGGAAAAACTGAGTTTCAGGAACATGTACACAGAACCTTACAGCAGGAGTAGAGAAGGTCCCGAAAGATGTCATTGACCAATTCCTGAAAGACTGCTGGAGCATTACAGAGACCAAAGGGCATCACCAAATACTCGTAGTGGCCGTCCCGGGTGTTGAATGCCGTCTTCCATTCATCTCCCGACGGATACGGACTAGGTTATATGCCCCACGAAGATCCAGTTTGGTGAAGATTCTAGCCCCCCTCAGACGATCAAACAATTTTGGAATGAGCGGAAGAGGGTACTTATTCTTCACCGTGATCAAATTTAGGCCTCTGTAGTCAATACAGGGACGGAGAGAGCCGTCTTTCTTTTTTACGAAGAAGAAACCTGCTCCCGCTGGGGAGGTAGATTTCCGGATGAATCCCTTGGCCAAATTCTCCTCGATATATTCGGACATCGACCTGGTCTCAGCAGCGGACAATGGGTAAATACGCCCACGGGAGGCGTAGTACCGGGTAGCAGGTCGATCGGGCAATCATACGGTCTGTGCGGGGGTAATGTCTCTGCTTCCTTTTTGTTAAAGACATCAGCGAATGACCAATATGGAATCGGGAGCCCTGGTAGATTAGTTGGTGTAGGAGAAGGACGGACGGGATGAACAGGAACCAAACACGTTTTATGACAGTCCTGTCCCCAGCGAAGGATCTCTCCAGTCTGCCAGTCGAGCACGGGTGCATGCTTTTGGAGCCAAGGCAGACCTAGTAAGAAAGCGTGAGAGAGTCCAGGCAGAACATGAAACGAGATGCTCTCAGAATGCAACATTCCCACCTGCAGGGTTATGGCTTCAGTGATAAGTTGGATGGGACGTGGTAGGAGACCCCCATCCACAGCAGCAACAGATACTGGTTCACCCAGAGGTTTGGTAGGAATGCGATATTTCTCTACAAGAGCCTGTGAAACAAGATTCCCGGCTGCTCCAGAATCAAGTTGGGCTAGTTCGAAGTAACGGTTCTCACCGAGGAGAATTGAGACTGACAGCAGCAGAGATGAAGAGGATTTATTTTTGTCTAGGTGGACCTCTCCGAGCAAACCTAGACACAGGCGTTTCCCGACCTCTCTGGGCAGGTACGGATCCGGTGCTCCTTACTGCCACAGTAGAAGCAACTCCCTTCGGCACGGTGTAAGTCCTGACGGACTTTGACCATCTTGGTCTGGTCGACTTGCATAGGCTCAGAAGAGTGTACCTGAGGAGAAACGGAAGGAGTTACAGGTCTCTGAAAACACGGATTTTGGTAAGAACTTACCTGTAAAATCCTTTTCAGCGAAGGAAGGAAGAGAGACACAGTATTCATTACTGATGGGTAGGCGGAGCCCCAGATCAGGATGTTACCTCAGATCAAAAGAGTGATGACTGGCTGGCCCCTCCAGCTCGGGCTCCTCCTACTCAGCTCCAGTCGTACCAAAGCTTTTAGGAAAAGAGCCAAGATCACCAGCGGAGCAACATAACCCCTTCTGAAGGAACTTCAGAGAAAAAACACAAGAATACAGGTTATGCATGCAAAGAAAGCCAAAAACCACAGAGTTCCAGGTACTACTCACGGAACCTGACTACTGCGATGAGCTGGCGATGCTGGAACAGAGCCCTAGCGCGCTGACCTCAGCCCAGATAATCGCTATCAGATAAGGGTCGCGCTGCATCTGAAAACATCAACACACTTCTGCCTTGGGAGGGTGCTGTGTCTCTCTTCCTTCCTTCGCTGAAAAGGATTTTACAGGTAAGTTCTTACCAAAATCCGTGTTTCAGCTGCAGATGGAAGGAAGAGAGCCACAGTATTCATTACTGATGGGACGTCCCAAAGCAGTTCAAAAATAAGGGTGGGAAAAACCAACAAAAGGCAGAAACCCAACAACCTTAACAACAAAGCGCAACCAGCGCTAAACACAAGTTCATCCAGAACTTCAAACTACAGCTGCCTGCAAGACCCTACGTCCGAGGGCTGCATCAGCGGAAGCACTGACGTCCACTTTATAAAACTTTGTAAACGTGTGGACAGAGCGCCAAGTTGCCGCTCGGCAGAGCTGCACTGCCGAGGCACCTTGATGAAAAGCCCACGATGAGGCCACAGCTCTCGTAGAATGGGCTTGAATCTTAATCGGGCAAGATTCACCCCGAAGACGGTAAGCTTCCAAAATAGCTGACCGGATCCAACGAGCTATAGAATCCTTGGAAGCTCGTTGACCACGTCGACGACCTGCTGGAACCACAAACAGGGAGTCCGTCTTACGAAAACCTTGAGTAAGAGATAGATAAAACTTCAAGGCCCGCACTAAATCCAATGTGTGTAAATCTCGCTCTTTCGCATTCTTCGGATCCAGACAGAGTGAAGGCAACACAATATCCTGGTTAACATGAAATTGTGACACCACTTTAGGCAAAAAATCACCCCGAGTGCGAAGCACTACACGATCCGGAAAAAACTCCAGAAAAGGAGGCGAACAAGAAAGAGCTGCCAACTCAGAAACTCTCCTCAAAGAAGTGACTGCAACAAGGAAAGCCACCTTCCAAGAAAGTAAAGAAAGGCTAGCAGAAACCATAGGCTCAAAAGGTTTATGCTGAAGAGCCTCCAAAACAAGGTTGAGCCGCCAAGGAGACACGGGAGCCTTCCGCGGCGGAAACTTACGAGATATACCTCGGAAAAAGGAGAGCACGTCTCTATTTAAAGCAATGGTTCTCCGGAACAATAAAGACAGAGCAGAAATCTGACCTTTCAGAGTGCTGACTGCCAAACCCTTGTCTAGCCCATGCTGCAGAAAAGCCAACAGGTTGGGAATGGAAAATTTTCTCGGGTTCCGAGAGGACCCCAAACACCACGAAAAGAAGGTTTCCCAAATTTTGTGGTAAATCCTAGTAGTAGCCGGACATCTTGCAGCACGAAGGGTAGCAATAACCTCGGCTGAGAAACCTCTACGGGTCAAGATTTCGGTCTCAAGAGCCACGCCGTCAAACGCAGGGACATCAAGTCCGGATGACAAACGGGCCCCTGAGTCAACAAGTCCGGTTGAAGAGGGAGTGGAAAAGGAGGTGCCGCCAACAGCGACATTATTGTCGAGAACCACACCCTTCTTGGCCAGTCCGGAGCTATCAAAATAGCTGAAATTCTCTCTAGTCTGATCCGACGCAGTACTAGAGGAAGTAAGGATATCGGCGGGAATACGTAAATCAGCTCGAACTGATCCCACTGAGCCACTAGAGCATCCACCGCCACCGCCTTCGGGTCCTTGTACCTGGACATGAATGTCGGTAACTTGGCATTGGACCTGGATGCCATCAAATCCACTTGGGGGGTTCCCCAGCGAGAGCACAGTAGTGCAAAAACTTCCGGGTGAAGGCTCCATTCCCCGGGATCCATCCTTCTGCGACTGAGAAAGTCCGCTGTAATATTCTGAACCCCTGGAATGTGAATCGCCAAAATGGCTGGTACACTGGCCTCTGCCCAAATCAGAATTCGGGACACCTCTACCATGAGTCTGGAACTCCTTGTCCCACCTTGGTGATTGATATACGCGACAGCCGTCGCATTGTCTGTCTGCACTCGGACTGGCAGACCGCTCAAAGGGACCGTCCAATGTTGGAGGCAAAGGAAAATCGCCCTCAATTCCAGGATGTTGATCGGAAGAAAAAACTCTTCCGATGACCATACCCCCTGAATCCAGAGATTGTTCCAAACACCCCCCCAGCCCGTCAGGCTGGCATCGGTGGTTATGACTGACCACTTCGGAGGGAGGAAAGACTTCCCCAGGGAGAATACCCCTGGACGTAACCACCATTCTAGAGAATCCCGCACCGCGCGAGAAATGGTGACACTGCAATCCAGCGATTGCGACTGGTTCCATCGACTCAAGATGAACCTTTGGAGAGTCCTGGAATGGAACTGGGCAAAAGGAATTGCCTCCATGGACGCCACCATCAGTCCCAGAAGACGCATACACTTCCGTAGGGACATTGCCGTTGAGGATTTCATAATCTGTACATGTCGAAGAAGACATGACTGTTTGTCTGGTGGTAGGGAAACTACCGACCGAAACGTGTCGAGATGCATTCCCAAAAAGAGGATTGTCCTCGATGGTTCCAGGGACGACTTCTCCCAATTGACCAGCCAACCGAAGTCCTTCAGAAACTGAAGAGACAAATCCCGAGCCGTCAACGCCTCCTCCTCCGAGGAAGCCATGATCAAAAGATCGTCCAGATAAGGGAGAATCGTAATCCCCTGCCTTCGAAGGATTGCCATGAGGGGCGCCAGAATTTTTGTAAAGACCCTTGGCGCTGAGGCTAAGCCGAACGGCAGAGCCACGAACTGGTAATGATTCTGACCTATGGCAAATCGAAGAAAGCGCTGATGAGCCTTTCCGATGGGAATATGCAAATAGGCGTCGCGAATGTCGATTGACACCAGAAAATCGTTCTGTGACAGAGCTGCCACAACGGAACGAAGCGACTCCATGCGAAATTTCCGGGCATGGACATGCCGGTTTAATCGCTTGAGATCCAGAATCGGGCGAAATTTGTTCTCCTTTTTGGGAACTATAAAAAGGTTGGAATAAAAACCTTTCCCTCGGTCCTCTGACGGAACCGGTATCACTACACCCTTTTGTAGTAGAGATTCGACCTCTCGCTGTAGAGCGACAACAAGCTCGGGTTCCGACGGAACGTGAGATTGACAAAAAACATTTGGGGGTTGAGAAGCAAACTCTATGAAATAGCCTGCCGACACTATCCGCGTTACCCAGGAATCTGGAACGCGAGCCATCCAAGTCTCCTTGAAAAGAAGCAGGCGACCCCCCACTCGAGAATCCTCGAGTGGACCCCTGGCGTCAATCCGACTTTGCGGGTTTCTTGTCAAGTTCCCGCTTGTCCTGGCGGAAACTCTGCTTCCAGGGAGTACGAGTTTTCTGAGAGGATTTCTTTCCTGAGAAAGAAGGACGACCCGATCCCCACGAGGAGTGACTAGATCGTCCTCGGCCCCGAAAGGACCGCCGACCACTATAGACACCAGGCTTACTGGACACCGAGGCCATGGCCCTTCGCTGTGGTAATGCTGATTCCTTCGCCTTAGCCTTGGAAATCAGCTCTGTGAGGTCGGATCCAAAAAGATGGCCACCCTTGTAAGGTAAGGCCAACAACCCTTGTTTGGAAACTGCGTCCCCGGCCCACTGTCTGAGCCATAAAGCTCTTCTGACTGTGACCGCTGAAGCTTGCGCTTTGGCCAGCAGAGATGCCGTATCCAGACCGGCATCAAGATATAACAGGCTGCCGTTTCTAACCATTCACAAGTTTCCCGTATCTCAGATAACGGAGATTCATTTTGCAACTCCGTCTTCAGACGTGCCAACCAGCTTAGAGAAGCTCTAGCAGCACACATGGATCCTAGCACTGCTCGAAATCCATGACCCGCAGCCTCATAGCTTGCTTTTGCCGCCAATTCTGCCTTTCTATCCAAAGGCTCCTGTAAGCTCGCTTTTCCCTTAATAGGGAGTAGAGAGGATTTACTAAGCTGAGACAAAGACACATCCACTTCAGGAGCAGAAGTCCAATTAGCCTTTAACTCCGCAGAGCAAGGATAAAGTGTATCAAAGAAATGCGTTCCATGAAAACGCTTATCTGGACATAGACGTTCCTCCTCTATTACACCATTAAGCTCATCCAGAGCTGGCAATGTTGTGCGCGAAGCACGGGACTCCTGGAACATGCGTGCTGATTTACCAGGACGACTAGTTACCTCCTCCGGTAACTGTAGTATATCTCTCATGGCTTCAATTAATGCCTCCGTACGCTTCGCCATAGAGGAACGCCCCTGCGGCTCGTCCGCATCTGAATCGGATATTTCTCCATCCGAATTTAAAGGGGAACTCTGCCCAATATCAGATACATCTGACTCGCTCCGTGTAGAGGCCGGTAACGGCCTGCGTCGCTTCCTCTGAGAGGAATTAGCAGACACATATTGACCTAAAAGGTCAGACAAGTTATTAATCGATCGAGCGATATCATCCAATTTTCCACCGCTGTCGACCGCAGCGCTAGACGCTGTGGAGGTCTGCGTATCTGATTGCCGCAATGGCACCGGGACGTGATCCGCGGCATCTGAACTCTGTTCAGACATGTCTCACCTGTATGAGCAGGTCAAAGCGGTAATACCAGCAAAAAAACTATGCGTTTTTTTTTTTTTTTTTTTTTTCAAACGCTGAAGGGTTAACGCTCCACCAAGCAGGGTTACCCCAGCGGTATTCAGTCAGCAAATTTAGCTGGTAGAAATAACCCTCAGAGGGGTTAATATTGCAAACTCACCACAATATATATATATTTGTGAGCCCCAGCCAATTTTTATGTCTCTGATGAGACTGCAGCTGCAGGATAGCGATCGCTGCGCTGCGGGGTGAGGAATCAGCACTCACCCAGCTGGCCGTGGTGTCTTATGAGGAGAGGAGCGGTCCGAGGAGCCCAGGAGCCTGAGTAATGGCCGCCACAGTGAGGGGGGTCGCAGGAGAAACGCCAGAGCGCGCGTCTTCCTGCTAGAAGACGGGTATATTTAGGCCACGCCCCCCGCCAGCTCGAATAATGAGCGCGAACTCCCCCGCTCCTGCTCCCTCTCTGTCCTGCAGGTATCTGCCTGCGGACAAAAAATCACCACATTACTTGTAACAGCGCTGTCACAGCAGCGCTGAAGCATACTGACATACATGTAGTAGCGCTGTCACAGCAGCGCTGAAGCATACTGACACAAGTAATAGCGCTGCTCATTCAGACGCTAAAGCACTCACACATAATTATATCATTAAAATTTGTGTGGAGTACTCACCAGTAGAGTTGAGCGATACTTTCCGATTCCTAAAGTATCGGAATCGTAATGGTATCGCCGATATCACTAAAATATCGGCGATACCCGATACCGATACCGGAAGTCCCATGTAAGTCTATGGAACAAAATATCGAAATTAAAAAAAACCCATTCTTGCCTTGTTGGTTAATTGTACATGAAGGAAAACAAGAAAGAGTAATGTAGAATGTATTGGGGGAGGTTGAGGAGACATTAAAGGCATAGATGTTTGACCCAATCCAATGGAATAGCATTATTTATTTTTTTTTAGGAAATACGTTCGGATTGACGAACAAATTGACAATGTTGTTAACCTTTTTTCTATTTTGTCAAATATGTCTGTTTCACAACTTCCATGGTCTTCACCTTTTTAACTTTTCACACACTTTCTCCTTCATAATTTTCAGCAGCATCATCTTTCTCATCAAATTATTCTTCATCTTCACCTTATTAATCTTCTAAAACTTCTTGCATATTCATCTTTTTGTTAACATTACTTATATTGTTCTTATTAAACAGTTATTATTCTTCATATTCTACTTCTTCATCTTCTTCCTATTCATCCTTTTCATCATATTTTTTATTTGTGACAGACATTCCTGTACTTGTAATCTGTAAAACTCTGAATTTTCATCCTTCCGTTCTTGCTGTCACGAAAGATTTTAATTACAACAGTATTTGTCCGCGTTCAGTTTAGCCTGCAGCAGCATCAGGCATTTTCCAGGGGCACCACGAGGAGGAACGGACTCACCCCCATACACTGCTTAGTCTTCTTCTGCTTAGAATTTAGAGCATATATTTTGCTCTTCATTTTGGTCTTATACTTCATGTTTTTTCTGCTTTTTGATCTTCTGCTTATTGTTCTTCTGTCTCTTGTTCTGTATCTTGTAGTTTGTCTTAACCTTCTTTGTCCTGTTGGTGATGGTACAAAAGCCAATGGAAGTAACGAGGACCAGCTGACTGTGCTGGAACCCGGAGGGTCAGCAGAAGGAAAAGAGCCAATGGCACAACCGAGGACCAGCTGACGTTACTGGGACACGGTTACTAAGCAGGAGGTACCTGTGCTCCAAAGCACTACCAAGGACCAGCAGACGTTGCTGGAACTCGGATACCGACATGGAGGCACCTAGGCCAAAGGCACTGCGGAGAACAGCTGACGGTACTGGAACCCGGATGAGTAGCAGAAGGTACAAGAGCCAATGAAAGTAACGAGGACCAGCTGACTGTGCTGGAACCCGGAGGGTCAGCAGAAGGAAAAGAGCCAATGGCACAACCGAGGACCAGCTGACGTTTACTGGGACACGGTTACTAAGCAGGAGGTACCTGTGCTCCAAAGCACTAC
Organism: Oophaga sylvatica; assembly: GCA_033576555.1. Classification (NCBI taxonomy): domain Eukaryota; kingdom Metazoa; phylum Chordata; class Amphibia; order Anura; family Dendrobatidae; genus Oophaga; species Oophaga sylvatica. The sequence goes on from JARQOD010005797.1 coordinate 28,629, forward strand.
CAAGGACCAGCAGACGTTGCTGGAACTCGGATACCGACATGGAGGCACCTAGGCCAAAGCAACTGCGGAGAACCAGCTGACGGTACTGGAACCCGGATGAGTAGCAGAAGGTACAAGAGCCAATGAAAGTAACGAGGACCAGCTGACTGTGCTGGAACCCGGAGGGTCAGCAGAAGAAAAGAGCCAATTTGGGACAACCGAGGACCAGCTGACGTTACTGGGACACGGTAACTAAGCAGGGGTACCTGTGCTCCAAAGCACTACCAAGGACCAGCAGACGTTGCTGGAACTCGGATACCGACATGGAGGCACCTACGCCAAAAAAGGAGCGGAGAACCCTGACGGTACTGGAACCCGGAGGGGAGCAGAAGGACCCAGGGGAAAATTTAAATTGAGGCGCAGGATGTTTGCCCTTTTCCCCAAGGGGAACAGCTGAATTACTGAAAACCCGTAACAGGAAGTTTTAATGTGCTAACACACTTCCGAGAAACAACTGGCGGTGTTGTAACCCAGGGATGAAAGGAACAGGTGGACAGCAGGATATTTTGCCCCTTTAAAACAGCAGGGGGAAAAGCTGCATTACAAACCCCTTTTAAACAGGGCAAAAGAGACTGTGCTACAGCACTTTTGGAAAAACTGGCGGTGTTTAAAAACCGGGTGGAAAAAAAAACAGGGGGGAGGAGCAGGACCCTTTTTCCTTTTTCACAGCAGGGGAATGACATTTGAACCCCCCTAAAGGGGGAAGGTTTTACTGTGTAACAGCACTTCCCAGAAAAATGGGGGTTGAACCCAGGATGAGAAGAGAAAAAGGGGAGGGGGCAGGCTGTTTTTCCCTACAACAGCAGGGGGGAAAGTGGGCTTTCGAACCCCCCCAAACCCGGGAGCAAGTGTTAAAAGGCTAACAGCACTTCCCCGAACAACTTGGGGTGTTGGAAAAACCCGGATGAAAGAGAACATGGTGGGGGCGCGGACTTTTTGCCGTACACACAGCGGGGGGAAAGCGAAAAATTCGAACCCCAGTAAAAAGGGAGCAATGTAAACTGTCTAACAGACTTCCAAAAAAAAGGCCCCGGGTTGTAAACCCCCGGGGTAAAAAGCAGGGGAGGGAGCAGGAATGTTTGCCGTACACCAAGGGGGGAAAAAAATACTTCGAACCCCCCTAACACGGGCAAGGAGACTGTAACAGCACCCCGAAAAAAAAATGGCGGTTTGAACCCGGGATGGAAAAGAATGGTGGAGGCAGCAGGACTGTTTCCGTAACACAGCAGGGGGGAAAGCGACAAACTGAACCCCATTAAACGGGCAAGTGTGACTTGGGGAACAGCACTTTTTCCAAAAAAAATGGCGGGTTTTTTAAACCCCGGGGGGAGAACAGAACATGGGGGGGCGCAGGATGTTTGCCGTCACCAAGGGGAACACTGACATTACAACCCCGTAAACAGGGGCAATGAGACTGTGCTAACAGCACTTCCCCGAGAACAACTGGCGGTTTTTGTAACCCGGGATAAACAGAACATGGGGGGGGCAGCAGGGGTGTTTTTTCCCACACACGCAGGGGAACAGTGACATTACTGAACCCCAGTAACACGGGACAAGTAGACTTTCAACAGCACTTCCCCGAAACAAAGGGGGTTGTAACCCCGGGGGGAGAAGAGAACATGGTGAGGCAAACGGACTTTTTTGCCGTCACACAGCAGGGGAACAGGACATTTGACCCCATAAACGGGGGAAGTGTTAAGTGCAAAAACACTTCCGAGAAACATGGCGGTTTGTAACCCAGGGGGTGAGAAGAGAACATGGGGAGGCAGCAGGACTGTTTTCCGTACACCAGCAGGGGAACGCTGAATTACTGAACCCCTAAAACCCGGGGAAAGGTAACTGGTAACAGCACTTCCGAGAAACAACTGGCGGTTTGTAACCCAGGGGGAAAGAAATGGGGAGGGGCAGGCTGTTTGCCGAAACAGCAGGGGAAAAAAGCTGACATTATGAAAACCCCCTAACACGGGGGCAAGTGTTAAAATTTTCTAACGCACTTCCCCGGGAAAAAACGGCGGGGGTTTTAACCCAGGGATAGAAGAAAAAGGTGGAGGCGCGGACGTTTCCGTACACACAGCGGGAACAGCTCTATGAACCCAGTAACAAGGAGCAAGTGTAGACTGTGCTAACACACTTCCCCCGGAAAAAAAATGGCGGTTTGTAAAAACCGGGTAGAACAGAAATGGTGGAGGCAAGGACTGTTTGCCGTACACCAGCGGGGAACAGCTGAATACTGAAAACCCCAGTCACAGGAGCAAAAGTAACGTGCAAACGCCAATTTTCCAAAAACAAGGCGGTGTTAACCCAGGGATGAGAGGAAAAAGGTGGGAGGCCAGGTGTTTGCCGTACACACAGCAGGGGGCACTGACATTACTGAAAACCCCCTAAACGGGGGGCAAGTTAGATGTGCACCCCCACTTCCGAGAAACAACTGGCGGTGGTTTTTAAACCCCGGGATAAAGGCAAGTGGAGGCAGCAGGACTTTTGCCGACACCAGCAGGGAACGGACATTTTAACCCCAAAACAGGGGGAAGTTTTAACGTGCTAACACACTTCCAGAAACAACGGCGGGTGAACCCAGGGAAGAGAACAGAACAGGGGGGAGCAGGACTTTTTGCCGTCCACCGGGAAAAAACTGACATTACGAACCCCAGTAACCAGGACAAGTGAGACGGCAAAAAGAAAACCCGGGGAAAAAACGGGGGGGTTGCCCCCGGGGAAAGAGAAATGGTGGAGGCAGCAGGAGTTTGCCACCACCAGGGGAAAGTGACTACGAACCCCTAACACGGAGAAGTTTTTAACTGGCTAACGCACTTCGAAAAAAACGGGGGGGGGGTAAAACCCAGGAGGGGGGAAAAAAAAATGGGAGGAGCAGGACTTTTTTGCCGTACACACAGCAGGGGAACAGCTGACTTTAAAAGAACCCCATAAAAGGGGAGAAAGGGGACGGCTAAAGAAATTCCAGAAACAATGGGGGGGTTGTTAAAAACCCGGGATGAAAAGAGAACATGGTGGGGGCCCCGCAGGATTTTTTTCCCTTCCACACAGGGGAACAGCTGAAAATACTAAACCCCCCTAACACGGGGGGCAAGTGTAACTGTGCTAAAAGCACTTCAAAGAAACACTGGGGGTTGAAAAACCCGGGAAGAAGAGCATGTGGAGGGGGGACTGTTTGCCGTACACACAGCGGGGAACAGTGCATTCGAACCCCGTACACGGAGCAAGTGTCCCCTTTCTAAAACATTTCCCGAGAAAAAAAGGCGGGTTTTTAACCCAGGGGAAAAAACTGGGGGGGGGAGCAGGACTTTTTTCCGTCCCAAAAGCAGGGGAAAAGCTGACAAACAAACCCCCCAGAACCCCGGAGCAAGGGGGAACGGCAACACATTCCGAAAACAACGGCGGTGTTGTAACCCAGGGATGGAAAAAAATGGGGGAGGCGCAGGGGTTTTCCCCTACAACACGGGGGAACAGCTGAATTACGCCCCCCGTAACACAGGAAAAGTGAAGACGGCTAACGCACTTCCGAGAAAAACTGGCGGGTTTGAACCCCCGGGATGAGAACAGAAATTGGACAGCAGGATTTTCCCCGTTCACCAGCAGGGGAACAGGACATTACAAACCCCGTAACCCAACAAGGTAGACGTGCTAACGCATTTCCCAAAGCAAAAATTTTCCCGGTTGGGGAGCCCAGGGTCAAGGGGGGTGTGGCAAAAAATATTGATTTTTTCCCCTTTTTAGGGCCATTGCAAAAATTCTTAAACAAGAAAAAAAAAAAAATTTATACAACAATAAAATGAAAAATTTCAATTACAAAATAGAAAAATATTTAACTTGACGTCCCTGTGGTTGATAACGTTTAATGGCTAACTGAAAAATGGAAAAAAATTTTTAAAGCTTTGAGAAATCAGGTTTTCATCGGTAAGATAAAGCAAAATGGGGATCACATATTTCTACACACAACGGCCAGGAAACTAACAAGTGAGGGGAGGGACAAGTGAGGGAGAGGGAACAAAAAGGAAAAAAAGGTGAATTATCAGCGCCCCCAATCACAGAAAATTAAGTTTTTTTTGTGGCAAAATTTTGTATCCCGGTAAAGCATCTGGTAGGAAAAACTTTTAAAAAATTAACTTTAAAAAAGAAAAAGTACAAAGGTTTTTAAAAATAAACTATCATGACCTTTGACACTGTTAGGGGGGAAAAAAAATCACAGGGGGTTTTTTTTCCTTCATAAATTAAGGGAAACTGCGTCTATCCTTCCGGGGATGAAAACCCCCAAAAAAAACGCCAAGAGAGGGCAATCAAACTTTTTCCTTATCTGGAAAACCGTTCGAAATTTATGTTCAACCCGTAGATAAAGACAGTTCTGAAAAGTCACTTATTGCCCCTTTCCTATTAAAAAATTTTTGTTCCTGTTTTTTTAAGAAAATTTTTGATGCTTAATTTTTTTATTATCTTTCCCCTTTTTAAAACTGAGTAGCCTTGAAAGCTTGCAATTTTTTTCCACTTTTCGTTACCAAAAAAGGTATGAAAACCCTGCGATTGAAGTCTAAAATATTTTTTTTATCTACTGGTAACACGGTACAAAGATAACAGTTTTTTTAATTTAAGAAGGAAAAATAAAGAAAAAAAAAAATAAAGATAAGACAGCCAAAAATAAAGGAACAAAAACACCCCCAAAAAAAAGGTAACAAAAATAGTGTTGTAAAATTTTTTAAAAAAAAAAAAAATTTTTTTTTTTTTTAAAATGCTTAAGGGGAAGCAAATTTAAACTAAACATGTGAAGACAAAGGTTTTTTTTAAAAGTCATCATCCATCATCGCAAATTTTAGTGAAAGTACAGACAAAAATTTAATTTTAAGTTCTAAAATCGTAACTTTCTATAGATGTAAAACATGTCCGCAGGAAAACCAAAGTGAAATCAGCATTTTTTGCTTGAGATGTTGAAGAGGGAAAAAAATGCGTTTGCGCAAAGCTTTATCCTCAACACTCCTTCCCACTGTCAGCGTGGGTAGGGTACGTGGTTTTGGGAATTACTGACTATCAAAAGTGAGGGTTTGCTGCGTATTGCGCACTAGGGGCGCAAAAAAAAAAAACAGAAATAATTTAATGTAATACAAAAACCTATGCCAAAAACCCAAAAAAAAAAAACGTTCCCTCTTTAACAAGACAAGAAACAAGCCAAAAAGGTTGCCCCGGACTTTAATTGAAATTCAGATTTCCAAAAATTGTCCAGATAACTATGCACTGTGATACCTTATACCATATTAAAAAATTTTAAACTCTTGTGGTTGTTTTAACAGCACTTGCAGGGATAAGTTCCCATTGTCAGTATCAGATGATTTTAGAGTAATAATTATTTTTGGACATTATTTCCCTGTTTTTCAGCTGGCCCCTTTCATAAAGGTGTTGAAGTTACAGTTGATCATATGGTATTTTAAAAAGTCTGTCATAAAAAAATCGGATGATGATAGAGGAGAAAAAATTCGTACAAAACCATTGAGGCATTTTCTTACAGGACAGTAAAGTTTTCCTTAAAAAAAACAAAAATTTTAAGTTGAAAGACTTTAGCTTAATTTCAAAAAGTGAAGAGTGACATGTTTTAAATTTTTTTTTTTACCATTTTTTAATAACATTGCAATATCGTGTGATACAAATTATTATTTGCCCCAATTTTTCATAAAAAATTTTTTCATTTAGGCCTGCAAAACTTTAAATTTCATGTTTTGCATAACAAGCAGGTGACGGCTCTTCCTATTTGGAGCATTTGGTCATGGTTTTTCTGTCCCCTGTGTCGGGAAAAAAAGGAACTTTTTTTGCCCTTTGACACAGGGGGAACAGCGGCGTTACGAACCCATAAAAAAATAAGCTGGTTTTTGTTCTGTGGACCGACCTTTTTTTTAGCAGCAACTGGGAGTTTTGGGGCCCGGGAGAGAGTTTTGGTGGTTAAAAAAAATAACAGGAGACAGGGTAACGTTCGAACCAGTTATTTAATCTGAAAACGGGCAGAAAAAAATTCTGGCGAGACCATGCCTGTTCATTTTTTAGAAAAGTAAGCCGGGCTCATTTATCGGAGGATAGTGCAGCGACGGTCCCTGTTTACACCCCCGCAGCACTAAAAGACCCCCTCGATAAAACACTGGGAGCAGGCAAGCCAGCACCTCCAAAGCTACGGCAAGCCTTTGCCATGTTTCCATTTGAGACCCAAAACTTGAAATGGGGAAGACCATCGGGAGACACTGGGGGCAAAGCCCAAATATTTGCACCTCTGACGGGAAGTTTCCCCCCGTGATGGGCCCTCCGGGTGGTGGGAGACATTGGGCGCTGCACAAAAACTTTCCACATTTTGAACAAACGGGGTTTCCCCCTTCAGACATGCGGGGCTCCCCCTTGTTTTCAGGCTCCACACTGCCTCGAGCACAGAGTGATTTTGGAAAGCAGTAAGCACGCACTTCGGGAGTAAGGGAGAAAATTTGGATTTTCACCCCGTGTGTCTTTGGGACCCCGATTTTACCCCCCCGGTTCAACGGGGTGATGAGGCTTTTGACGTTTCCCGGGGGCGAGGGTTTTTAGGGGGGTACCCCAAAATAACGCGTGAAGTGGGGTGCGGGGGTCCCTTTCTTAGCACTGCAGCATGAAATCAACCATGCTGCAGATCCCCAACTGCAAAGAAACGCGTCCCCCTAGAGGCGTTATCTTGCCCGCTCTGCATCACCCCACCCCCGCCTACAAAGACTAGAGCTTGTGACCTCCCTCTTTGGGGGGATGTTTCCCCTCCCTGACCCTTCCCAACCCCCTCAAAAGTGGGCCCTCCAGCCCTTTGTGAGGAACCCCTTTTCGCTATTTCCAGAAGGTGTGGAATTTTTGGGCTCCTCATCCCCACCCTCTTCAAAACCCACCCCTTATTTTTGCAGTGTTTTTTGAACAGGCAGATAAGGGGGGGCGTCAGTGACAGTGCCAAAACGCACTGCCATGCGTTGACCATCAAAACCCCGCAAAATCACATGTCCTTCATAGTGGCCCATCATTTAAGGTGAAGTGGGGACGGCCAAATTGCTGTTGATTGCGCCGAATGCGTAACTCCCCTAAAATGCTGGGTGGCTGCCAAAAACCGCTCCAACAAAGAACGTTGAAATTTCCCCCTGGGATACGTACAAAGACGTGTTCAGAAGGCGCAATCGGTTTCAGAGCCAATGCCATTTGGCCATGCTGGGGGAAAGGCAAGTGAGCGCCTCAGGCGGGCCTGGCAGAAGGGATCAAGATCCGGTAGTCCCCCCAAAAAAAATCTTCAGACCAAGTTGAGCAATGGCCGAATGGAGTGGTGAGGTTGCCAAGGCCCAGAGCTCCACCCCGATTTCGGCCATTGCCCCCACACACCAAGCCCGGGGGAGAATTTCGCTTGGGGAAAAAACCCACAGTCGCCTTTCCCGTTGATGGCATTCCGCCTCCTGGCTGTTTGGGTTCGATTCCCCATGGGAATTTTTTCAGAACGGCCCGTTGCCGTTTGGCCACAGCGTGCCAATCGGTGCATCAGGTAAGCCCACGGGTCCGTGGGGGTAAAACCGTGACGGCCCGCAGCGATGATTTGAGGAACTGGGGAGGAGGAGGAGTCAAAGTGGACAGTTGAAACCCGGAAACCCCGGAGTTTTCGAACACGTACAGCCCACTCCCAAAACCTTACCCGGCCCCAAACATTTCCCCCCAAAGGGGCATGAGTGAAAGGTATCGTCCCGGCCCGGGACTGGTCCACGCATCGGGGGTCGGTGGACCTTGCTATGACGGCGTTAGTCGCAGTTAATTTTTGCCTAACATGCTTTTGCAGCCCGGACGGCTTGCCGCTGAAATAAAATCGGCGGGCAAAATTGTATGGGGGATCCCAAAAATGCCAAAATTACGGAAACTGCAGCTCCACCAGCCTATGACGTTTAAAAGGGACAGGAGTTTTGCAATGACGCCAGAGCCTTGCTCGGGAAGGTTTGCGATAGGCGTCTTTTATCCCCTGCCTGTGCTTTAACCCCATGGCTGTTTTGGGCCTGGGTTTGGGAGACGGGGAAATTGCACCTGTGGGTGGAATAACACGGTTCGGACAAAGGACAAGGTTCTTCCATGGGGGGATTTGAGGAAACCTTACCAGCTGGGGAATGGAAAGGCTCCAACAGGACGAAATTTTTAGGGGGTGCTTAGTTGGCCTACTCCCCCCCTTTTTGTTTGAACTCAAAAAAAGGCTTTTGACCGCACAATTTTTCCCCAAAAATTTTTTTTTTATTTAAAAATTCCCGACACTTTACCCTTTTAAATTTTTTTTATTACACAGCTTGCAAATTTTCCCTAGCAAATATATTTAACTTATCAAAAAAGGACCACGCAAGCAATCCGGGAGCCCGGTTTGGGGGTTTTTAGAAAAATGCCCAACGGGGTGCCCAAAAGGAGGCTACAGGCAACGAGTCGCACCTACCTTCCCTACGTTTGGACCGTTTGGTGCAAAACTTTTTCCTCAGAGTGCCCCACCCCCCCTGTTCCCACCCTGTTTGGGGTCTTGGCCTCATCCATCTCCACCATACCCTCTTTTCCCAACACCTGCGTTTGGGGGGTCTGGCCAGCCCCCAGCTCAAACAAAATGGCAACGATTCATCATCATCAGATGCTTTTGCGGTGTGCTGACCCCCGGGATGGCCCCCCGCCCCTTCAAAACAGAGGACACAGCGTTGGACACTGCATACGCCTTTCTTCACATTCCCGAAAGTGCTGGCTGGGCCCCTGTTTTCCCAAACCAACAGATTCTGGAAAAGAACAGAGACCAAACTGGTCCGTCAAGCTCCTGACGTGGGCAATTTGGCAGGCGGGGAAGAGACGATGGTTGTTCAACAAGGGTGTGGGCCTGAAGGAGGGGGAAGAAATTTAAGTCGATGCAAAAGGCGCCATCCAACCCAACAAAGGTTTAATTGTTTTTTTCAGCGCAGGGGGGTACGTGAGCCCTACAAAATGGGGGCATAAAAACGCCCCCGGGGGAAAAGGGAAGGGGGTCACTGGGGGGGCAGCAGCCCAGAAACCCCATCCCTCCCTGCTCCTCCACGGGCCCCACCACGACCAGGCCTTTTCTCACTGACTTCTTCCCTCTTTTAGATTGAAAAGAAAACAGAAAAGTTTTAAGGCCCAAGGTGGTTAAACCCAAGACTACAGGGAACCCCCCAACAAGTTCAGTATTGGTAAAAAGGCCCCCTTTTTTGTTTCATAGTTTTTGAACCAATGTTTTGTAAGTGGGAAACGGCCCCAAATAGATTTAATTTTTTTTCCACTAAAATGGACAGCACCAATTAAGAAAAAATGTAAGGATGAGAGGGGAACACCCAGCAAAACAACCCCGGGAGTGGTTGAATCAAACGGAGCGAACTGCATCCACAAAAGAAAAGTCACAGCTACAGGGGAAAACGAAACACAATATTCCCCATCTTGAAAAGTCCTTTGTGTAGTTCTATAGTGTTTTGCAACCAATGTATTGTAGGATAAGCGGACACTAATAATTAGATTTTTTTCCACAAAAAGGAGCACACCAATTAGAGAAAAAAGTGAAGGGGAAAGGGAGTGCACACCCGCAGACTACAACCCGGGGGTGGGGTTTAAGTACAAACTGGAGCGAATCTGCATCACAAAATGAAAAGTCCAGACTACAGTAACACTGAAAAAACAACTATTTATAAATTTTGAAAAAAACCCTTTTTGTAGTTTTATAGTTTTGCAACCCCAAAGTTTGATAGGATGGAAGCGCGTCACCCAAAAAGTTAAAAAATTTTTTTTCCACTAAAAGGAGCAAACACCAATTAGAAAAAATGGAAAAAAGAGGCATGACACAAAACCCAGCAGACTACAACCGCAGTGGTTTAAGTACAAAATGGAGCTAATCTGCATCACAAAATGAAAAGTCACAGACACAGTGAAAAAGAAACACAAAATTTCACTATCTGTGAAAAAACTCCTTTGTGTAGTTCTTATGTTTGAACCAATGATTTTTACGGAGGAAGCGCCCTAAAAGTTTGATTTTTTCCAAAAAAAAGGAGCAGCACCAAATTTAAGAAAATTTAAGGGAAGAGGCATTTACACACCCAGCAAAACAACCGGCAGTGGTTTTTAATACAACGGGGGGTAATTACTACAAAAAAAAAAGCCAAGATACAGTGAACACGAAAAAACAACATTCACTATCTGGAAAAGCTCCTTTTTTAGTTCTATAGTGTTTTTCAACCAATGTATTGAAAAGGATGGAAACGCGACATAATAGATTAAATTTTTTTTTCCACAAAATGGGGCAGCACCAATTAGAGAAAAAAGTGAAGGATAGGCGTGACACAGCCAAATACAACCGGGGAGTGGGTTGAAAAACAAACGGGGCGTTCGCACTCACAAAATGAAAAACTCACGACAAAAAGGAAAACTGAAAAAACAACATTTACATCTTGAAAAACCCTTGGTAGTTTTGTGTTTCAACCAAATTTTGTATACGTGGAAACGCGCACCAATAGATTAATTTTTTTCCCTAAATGGAACAGAACCAATTAGAGAAAAAAAGTGGGATGAGGGAGTGCCAGCTCAGCAGAAATACAACCGCGTGGTTTTAAGTACAAACGGAGCGTAATCTGCACTCACAAAAAGAAAAGCTTTACAGACTACAGGAACACAAAAAAACAAATTTCACATCTTGAAAACTCCTTTGTGTTTCTATGTGTTTGCAACCAAAATTTTTTTAATTTTTCGGATGGGGAAACACGCACACTAATAGATTTGTTTTTTTAATAAATGGAGCGCACAATTTCCCCTAAAAAAAAAAAAAAAAAAAAAAAAAAAAAAGTGACACGTGCAGATGCCCCAAAACGCGGTTTGGATTTCAAAGGGGAAACTGCAGCTCACCTCACTGCACAAAAACCTTCAAGAGCTGTTAAAACCAAGGGCAAAAGAACTTTAACAGCGGTTTGTAATACCGCCCAAGCCCGAGTACACAAAAACGCAAATCAACTGTCCCTCAATTAGCAAGTAGGGTTTGTCCCCTACGATTCACGACGTGACGCAAAATTTGGGCGGCGCCTTTTATAGTTGCTTCTGGGGCACATTTCAGCAGCCAATACAGCCCTTTCCATTTGTTAAGATGACCGCAGAAATTACAGGAAGTGCCACACTTCGTAGGATTTTCCCCATTGGACTAAAATCACTTTCCTCTAAAGAATTTTGGGGGTTTTCCCATTCCGGTTTCGATATGGAAAAAGTACGGGAATTAAAATAACGGAAATTCCCAAACGGAAACGGCCGATACCCGTCTTGCGGTAGGGAATTCCCCAAACCTCACCCGCCAAGGCCCACAGGGACCCCAGGGTTTCTGGCCGTGCCCAAACTTCCCCCCCGGGCGAAGAAGCTGACCGCCTGGGTTTGGTCCCGCCAGGGGCTTCCTTCCCCCCCCAGGGCCGGCAAAGGGTTCTCAGGGGATTTTGAGAAAATAAGATCCCCCAAGGGAGAGGTTGGGGTACGCGCGCGTACCCCTGAGACCTCAGACCATTGGATCCAATCTCCTTCCCCCCAATTTTTTAAAATAATAAAACTTTGAGGACCTTAGCAGGCCATTCCCTGGCCACAAATCTTAGAGGGCGGTAGGAGGGGCCCGGCTGGGGGCCCCCAGTTTCCCCCCTTTTGTCTGGGTAAAAACCATCTGGGGCTCCCCTACCCCTTTGTAATGAAAACTGTGGCCTCTTCCCTTTCCCCTGCGCTAAAGAAGGGGCAGACGAGGGAAACCCCTCCACGGTGACCCCTTAGCGCGCTCCTGGAACCGTAGCAATTCGATTGGCAAGAGTTATTGGTCACAAGAGGTTGGAATGCCCGACCCGGAATTCCTCTTTAAAACGCCGGGGCAGACCTTCCCCAAAAGACAGATATCAGGCGTAAAATCCCCCAACCAGCTCCCAGCAAGGGGACGGAAGATGGGGATATTTCCCACGGTGAGACTTCCCGAAAGGAGACCACAAGCTTGGAGAAGGGCTTTCCCTCCGGGTTTGTGAAAACCCTTTTTGGAATGAGAGAAAAGCAGAAAAGGGCAACACCAAGGTTTCCTCTCCCCAAAAGGATTAGCCCGGCCGGGCCTCTCCGGTGAGATGGGAAATGGAAAAGGCAAAAATTTTGGCCCGGTCGGGAGTTTAAACGGTGTCCAGGATTCAAAAAAGAGGGTGCACGGTTAAAAGAAACCCAGCCAGAGCGGGGGGCCTCCAAAAACCCAGGGGGAGCTGAAAGACGAGTCCAGGAAAAGGAAAAACCCCAGAACGGCAAAACAGCGGAATGCCGGGCCCGAGCCATGGCGCCCGCCCGGGGTTGCGGGAAATAGTCAAAGGGGGTTCCGGCGGGAAAAAAAACATTCCGCAGATGACCCCGGAAGGATCCGTGAGACCCCTGAAGACAGTTCATACACAGGTCAGAGAGCGGGGAGTTTGGGTGCCCCCCGGGTTTTCCATGGCCCCCAGCAAAACTTTAAAGGGCGGGAGGGGAACCCCCTGAGCTTTAATAAAACAAAAGGGGCTTTCCCGAAAAGGAGCGGGTGGGGCCTGGGGGAAAACGGGAAAAAACTGCAAGTGACGGGGGCAACTTGGACAGACAGGGGGGAGCACGGCAAGGACCGGGGGCCCCGGAAAAACAAGCGGGGTACGGGAAGTGACCGGGGGAGTCTTGGGTAGACAGCAGGTAGCACGGCAAATCCGGGGAATTTCTGGTGACAGGCAGGTATCACGAATGACCGGGATCCGGACAAACAGGCGGGTATCACGGAAGGGGACCGGGGCAGTCTCGGGGTAACAGGCAGGTGTCACGGCAATTGACCGGGGGCAGCCCTCTGGTAGACAGGCATGTCAGGGGCAAGTGCCCGGGGCAGTTCTGGTAAAAGGCAGCAAGGGGGCCCCGGGGCAGTTTTTAAAGGGCGGGTATAACGCCCTGAGAGGGTGGACCCCCCGGGTGGGCCCCACAGGCAGAGACGATGGGGGCCCCCAAGGGGAGCAGGCGGAGTTCGGAATACCCGATGGAAACCGCGGGAGGCCCGAACCCCAGTAGGTTTGCAGGCAGTGGCAGATGACCCCCCCAAGTGACAGGCGAGGTCTCTGGAAACCCGAGGGACACCGTGGGTGATGGCCGAACCCCGGGTAGGCTTCAGGCAGAGGGGAAAAAGAGCCCCCCCAAGTGAGCGGGCGAGAGTCCTGGAATTGCCGAGGGGTCCCGCTGTGCGGCCGAACCCCCAGGCAGGTTTGCGACAGGTAGCAAACAGGAAACGGAGGAAACGGGCGGAAAAAGGTTAAGGACCTGGGGGTAAGCAGAGTTAAACATAACAACAACATTGCTGGGCACCTCCTTAAGGGGGAAGTATTTTTATATAGGGTGGGGGTCCCCGGGCTTTGGGCCCGGGGGGATTTTTTTAAAAGATCGCGGGGCCCCCCTTTAAAAGGGGGGGGAGCACGCGGGCGCGCGCCCAAAAGTCCAGAAGCAGGAAGGAGCGCGGGGCCCCCAGGACGGAAGGAGGACCGAGCGGGGGAAAGGGGGGGGCGGTCCCTGCCGGAGAGGACCTGTGGGGGGAACAGCGTCCCCCCTGGCAGGGGGCAGGCGTCGGCGTACACCATTAGCTATAAAATTTGGGAGCCCAGAGTTTAAAAAAATAAACCTCCTTCTGCATCAATTTTTCAATTAATACTTCAGAATAAAGGATTTTAAAAAAGTATTGAACACCTTTCGACTAAAATTGGGATTTGGACTATAAAAAACCATTTGGGGTAATATTTAAAATACAGGGGAAATCGCCCCCGATTTGAAAGCTTCTTTTGTAAAAACAGCACGAGAAACCTTTTATAATTAGAAAAAAGTATTTGCCTTCTTTTTATCGGCATTTTTAAAGACCTTTAGCTTGAGGGAACAAAATTTAACCCTTTCCATTGTCCAGTGCCCCAGGCCTATCACCACTACCTCCAAATATCTGTTCTAGTTTTAAACCAAAATGAGCATAATTTAATAGGGTAAGTACGGGGGGATGGGGGGAAAAAAAAGGGGGAAAAAAAAAAGAGAAAAACAATTAAAGTATATACCGAGTTTTAACCAAGATTTTCAGCCCATTTTTTGGGCTGAAAAATCCCCCCTCTCGGGTTTATATGAGTCCTATACAGGGGAGGCAGGGCAGTGTTCTATTACTCACCCCCCGCCGGCGCAGTCCGCACCCCTGCTCTTTTTTCCCTGTCCCGGCCCTGTTTCAAGGTTTGGGGCCCCCCTCATTAAAGCCTAAATGCACAATTTATGACTTTAATGACGGTACCCCCGTGACCCCCTGAACACTGGCGCCCGGGAAACCCAAGGGAAAAAAGCAGGGCAGAGAGCGCCGGGGAAGGGTAATAAAAAGCGAATTTACCGTGTTTTCCAACCCCTGCTTCGCCGCTGTTCCTCGGGTCCCCCCTTTTCGCGATGTTCAGGAGGGGGCGATGACGTAGTTTTGCGGCCGCGCCCTCTGCCTGATTATTCACTGTGGGGGGACCCGGGAAGACAGGCGCTCCTTCCCCCCGTGACAGGTAAATACGCTTTTCCCCGGGCCCCTGAGCGAGCGGTGCACCGCACCTGCCCCCCCATGCGCCCGGTGTCCTCGCCTCTCGGAAACCCCGGGTACCGGGCCCCCAGCGACAAAGGGAGTATATTTTTTTTTTGTTGTTGCAGCAGCTGCGGCAGCAAAGGGCTTTTAAAAAGAGCATAGGGGGGCATAATACTGGAGCATCTAGGGGGGAAAATCTATGGACATCTATGGGGGAAAAAAATAAGGGGGAAAACTATGGGGGAAAAAACTAGGAGCATTGGGGGGCAAATGGGGGGGATCTATGGGGCAAAAACTATGGAGCATCTTGGGCCAAAATAATGGAGATCATGGGGTAAAATTAAAGGGCTCTAGGGGGGGCATAAACATGGGGCTCAAGGGGGGCAAAAACTGGGGAGCATTAGGGGGGCATAATCTGTGGAGCATCTATGGGGGCTAACAGGGACACTTTGGGGGCACAACATGGGCACAATACATGGGCAGCTTTGGGGGCACAACTAGGAGCATCATAGGGGCATAATAAGGGGGCCCAAAATACAGGGGAATCTTGGGGGCATAATTTTGGGCAGCATATGGGGCTTTTCTCATTTTCACCCCAGGTTTTAAACTTGAGTCGATAAGTTTTCCCTTTTTTTTTATGGAAAAAAATTAGGGGGGTCGGCTTATACATTAAAAACTTTGGCATAGTAAGCGTGCTCCCCTCCTGGGCAAAAATGGTGTTAACTTGGTAATTTTACTCCCTTTTTCACTCAAGGAGGAAGGAACCCCAAAATCACAGAAAAAACCCCCCCTTAAACCCCCCCATAAACAAAATCCTGAACAGGTCAATCCCCATCGTCCGGGCCCAACCAAAAAATTCAAACAAATGCCTAGGAAATCACCCCCCAAAGCAAAAAACCATAGTAAGAAAACTTTAAAAAGATGAAGAACAAAAATTTTTAGCTGCACCCGGATACATAAAACCAAACCCCCCACTGAATTTTTACAGGGTTGACTAGTTAGACATTTAGGCAACCCCCGTTCACTTATCACGGGACCCCCATGAAATTTTTAAAAAGGATTAAAAAAAAGAACAAACCAGAAAAAAAGTGTACAAAAAAGTTCTCATGCATTGGATGGGTTCCATCTATTTCGCTTTTTGGATCCCGTACGTAACCCGTGGGGGGTCTTCGGAAGTTGGAGGCCCTTTCCAAAGATCACCGGGGAGCTAAAAAATTTCCCCAAGAAATTAGCCAAGCCCCCAATTTTTTCCGAAGGGGTCGCCGACTTGCCCCTTTTACCCCCAAAAGGGGGTGGTTTGCCGTTAACCCCCCGGCCCCAATTTTTACAATTCTGCCACTGTTCTTTATGAGGCTCAACTCGGAACGTTTTCAACGGATCTTCACATTCTGAGATTGTTTTCCCCTCGTAATATTGACTTCTGTGGGTAAAATTTTTTTCCGATATAATTTGCGTTTATTTAGAAAAAATGGAAATTTTTTAAAATTTTGAAATCAAATTTTTTTTTGTTACAAGTTATAAGGGGTAAAAAGTTGACCCGATTTCTCTTTTTTTAACAACAAATTGAAAAAACCAATTTTTTTAGGGCCCACCCAAAATTTGAGCCCTTGAGGGGCCCTATTTGGCAAAAAAACCCAAATACACCTTCTAAAAACTGCCCCCTAAGGACCAAAGCCACTTCAATAATTTAAAAAACCCCCTTCAGGTTTTCAGGAGCTAAAAGCAATTTGGGAAGGAAAAAAGAAAAAATTAACTTTTTTGTCAAAAAAAGTTTCTTTTAAAAAAATTTTTTTATTTAAAAAAGGGGAAAAGGGAGAAAATGGACATAAAAGTTGTGCAATTTCCCTGAGTACGGCAAAACCCCCATAGGGGGGGGAAAACCCTCCCCGGGCGAAAGGGGCAGGGCTTGGGAAGGGAAGGACCCTTTTACTTTTTAAAACCCAAAAATTTTGGCGGGAATTTAAATTTGGAGCCATTCCCTTTTTGGAGACCCCCTATGTGCCTAAACAGGGGAAAAACCCCCCACAGGGACACCATTTGGAAACTGACCCCCAAAGGAATTTTTCGTTTCTGTTTGTCCTTTGAACCCCCAAGTGTTTCATAAAGTTTAAAGGGTGGGGTGGAAAAAAAAAAATTTTCAACAAAAATATTTTTTAGTTCAAAATTTTTGATTTTTTTTCCCCAGGAAAAATTGGACCCCAAAATTTCCAATTTGTCCTAGTAAGCTAAACCCCCTTTGGGGGGGAAAAATTTTTTTGGGTGCACGCAGGGCCGGAAAGGGAAAATGACGTTTTGGAATGCAACTTTTAGGGGGTCCCCCCCGTTCATTTGCAGAGTCCCGATTTTGCCTTAAATGGAAACCCCCAAGAAACTTATCGATCTGTGGGGGCGCTTTGAACCCCCCCAAATCTCACAAAGTTTTTTAACGCCTGGGTGGTGAAAATAAAAAAATAAATTTTTTTTCCCAACAGACATTTAGTCCCCCTTTTTTATTTCCCAAGGGAACAGGAGAAATTGGGCCCAAAAAGTTTTTTCCCCCAATTTTTCCCATAAGCTGAACCCAAAATGTGGAGAAAAAACTCTTTATGGGCACAGTTTGGGGGGAGGAAGTTGACTTTGCTTGCAAAATTCGATTTAAAGGGTCCGGGGTCATGTTGGTTTTGGAGAGCCCATTCCAAAAAGTGGGAAACCCCCCCGTACCCCCTTTTGGAAACTAGACCCCCCAAAGGAACTAAAAATTTGATGTGTGGTGGGAAATTTTAACCCCCAAGTGCTTCCAGAAATTTAAAAACGTAGAGCCAAAAAAAAAATAAAAAATTTTTTTAACCACAAAAAAGATAAACGCCCAAATTTTTTTTTTTTCCAAGGGGAAAGAAGAAAATTGGACCCCAAAATTATTGTGCATTTTTT
>JARQOD010005798.1:0-46155 GCA_033576555.1 Oophaga sylvatica
CCAGAGAGAGAATCTTATTTCTCATAGTCTGGGAGTCCTACATGTGCTGTTTTAGCAAACTCTGTGTGGGCTTTCATATGTCTGGAACTGAGGAAGGCTTTCAGCAGGCTTCTCTGCCATGAAGGCCTGACTGGTGTAGGGCTTCAGTGACAGTTGGCTTTGTGGAACTTTCTCCCATCTCCCTACTGCATCTGTGGAGCTCAGCCACAATGATCTTGGGGTTCTTTTTTACCTCTCACCAAGGCTCTTCTCCCACGATTGCTCAGATTGGCTGGACAGCCAGGTCTAGGAGGACTTCTGGTGGTCCCAAACTTCTTCCATTTAAGGATTATGGAGGCCACTCTGCTCTTAGGATCCTTGATTACTGCAGAAATTATTTGTATACTTGGCCAGATCTGTGCCTTGCCACAATTCTGTCTCTGAGCTCCTTGGCCAGTTCCTTTGACCTCATGATTCTCATTTGGTCTGACATGCACTGTGAGCTGTGAGGTTTTATTATAGACAGGTGTGTGCCTTTACAAATCATGTCCTAGCAGTATAATTAAACACATCTGGAATCCAGTGAAGGAAAATAACCATCTCAAGGAGGATAACAATGAAATGGACAGCATGTGACTTAAATATGAGTGTCTGAGCAAACAGTCTGAATATTTATGACCATGTGATATTTCAGTTTTTCTTTTTTAATAAATTTTCAAAAATTTCTACGTTTCTGTTTTTTTCAGTCAAGATGGGGTGGAGAGTGTACATTAATGAGAAAAAAATTAACTTTTTTTAAATTTACCTAATGGCTACAATGAAACAAAGAGTGAAAAACACGAGATGAACGACTTTGCCTTTTTGAGGGTCGAGTCGGGTTTCAGACCACCCGACTTTTGCAAAAGTCGAGTCGAACAAAATCGGCCGACTATCAGCAAAAGTCAAAGGTCCGACTGAAACACGAAACCCAATGCAAGTCAATGGGGAAGCAAAGTCGGCAGGTAGTGGAGGACAATAAACACACCTACAGTGCCCATTTCAATGCCAACAACATCAATTCATATTAATCAAGCTTGTTGTCAACCTTAATTTACTTTATATTAATAGTAACTAGAGTTGAGCAAAACAGGTCGGTCAAATTCAAAAGTCACCGACTTTCGTCAAATTTGGGTTTCGTTGGCCGAAACCCGAACATAGCGTGCAGTAGGTCATGCTGTCAGGATCCCGTCTGGGTTGGAGCCGATGTTACTGCAAACACTAGGGGAAGCAGAAGCAGGTAACGTGGTCAGAGATAGCCGGGACGGTACACTGGAAAGGCGTTATTAGTAGCACTGGATCAGGCGGAGGGCGTAGTCAGAAGGGCAGGCCGAGGTCAGTTCACAGGAGAGTGGTATTGGTAGCAATGGATCAGGCGGAGAGCGTAGTCAGAAGGGCAGGCCAAGGTCAGTTCACAGGAGAGCGGTATTGGTAGCAGCAGGAACAGCAGGAAAAGCTTGACTAGAGGCTAAGAGCACAATAATCTCGCAATGACACACCCACAGGGCCAGGCTTATATAGGGTGTGTAATTGACAATCAGAGGCCAATCAAGAGTGCACTGGGTGGAGCCGATCAGGAAGAACAGTCAATGGTATCTGGGTTCAGCAAGGAACCTTGCAGCCAGCAGAATAGCTCAGATGGTAGAGCTGCTGGCCGGTGGACAAGAGGTACTGGGTTCAATTCTGACAGTACTCCCCTCCTTCCAGGATGGCCTCTGGACATCTCAGGAGATGGCTTATCTGGGTACCTCTGATGAAAGCCTCTTGTAAGTCTAGGAGCATGGACATTGTTCTTTGGTTCCCATGAATTTTCCTCTGGTCCATAACCCTTCCACTGCACCAGATACTGCAATTTTGGGAGTCCAGAATCTTATCCACAATGTATTCTTCTTCACCACGAATCCTTTCTGGTGGAGGAGGTGGCTGAATTCTTCCTGGAAACGGGTTTTCACAAAAGGGTTTGAGCAAGGATATGTGAAATACTGGATGAATCTTTAGATTGTTGGGAAGTTTTAAACGAAAAGCAACCTGGTTAATTTTTGCAGAAATTTGAAAAGGTCCAATGAATTTTTGACCAAATTTGGAGGATGGTACATGTGTCTTTAGATTTTTAGTGGACAGCCAAACTTTGTCTCCAACCTGAAGAGCAGGGGCACTCTCCGATGTTTATCTGCTGCTTCCTTATATTCTTCCTGGGTCTTGAGTAACATCTCTGATAGTTCCTTCTGGGATTCCTGTAATTTTGCAAGCCTGTCATTAACAGCAGGAATGGGAGTGTTCACTGGCAGATTAGGGATAAATACTGGATGTAATCCATAGTTAGCAAAAAATGGGGTTTGAGATGTAGTGCTATGTATGGAGTTGTTGTAGGCAAACTCTGCTGTTGGTAAATAGTCCACCCAGTCATCCTGAAGATAGGAAATGAAACAACGGAGGTATTGCTCCAAAGTCTGGTTCGTTCTCTCCGTCTGGCCATTGGACTGAGGATGGAAAGCAGTAGAAAGATTCACCGTGACTCCCAAGGCTGTACAGAAACTCTTCCAAAATTTTGACGTAAACTGAACGCCTCTGTCAGACACCACGCTGTCAGGAATTCCATGTAACCTGAATACCTCTTTGATCATCAGTTTTTTCAGCAGTAGGAATTCCTTCAGTTGGGATAAAGTGGGCCATTTTTGTGAGTCGGTCCACTATGACAAGGATGACGGTCATCTGTTTGGAAGGGGGTAGTTCCACAATAAAATCCATGGAAATAGATCCCCAAGGCCTGGATGGAACTGGGAGTGGTTGCAGGAGTCCTAGAGGAGACGATCGTGGGGTCTTGTTTCGAGCGCATGTTAAACAGGTTGAAACATATTTCCTCACGTCCTTCCTACAATTAGGCCACCAAAAGAAACGAAGTAGTAAGTCTTGTGTTTTTGCAACTCCAGGATGTCCTGCCAGTTTAGAATCATGGAACTTTTGAGGACTTCAAGGCGAGAAGATTCAGGTACATATATTTTGTGTTTCTGCATCCAAAACCCCTCTTTGAATGAAAGATCGACGTCTTCCGAAGGATGGTTAAGGAAAGAGTCCTCTTGGTATCCATCTTTAATTCTATTACATAGTCCTTTAGAGTGCAATATTCCCAAAAAATTTTTAGGGCCTAGAATTGTATCGTCATTACTAGACCTCTCCTGAGGTTCCGAACACATCCTGGACAGGGCATCAGCCTTGCCATTTCTTGAACCAGGCCGGTAAGAAATTATAAAATTGAATCTTGAGAAAAATAAGGCCCATCGTGCTTGTCTTGCAGACAATCTTTTTGCTGTACGGAGGAATTCAAGATTCTTGTGGTCCGTGAGGACAGTCACAGGGTGATTAGCACCTTCCAGAAGATGTCTCCACTCGGAGAAGGCAACTTTAATGGCTAACAGTTCTTTATTACCGATGTCGTAGTTTTTTTCTGCAGATGACATGGTGTGGGAAAGAAACGCACATGGGTGAAGTTGCATTTTGTCCCCAACTCGCTGAGACAGAATAGCTCCCACTGCAGAGTCCGAGGCGTCCACTTCGACAGTAAATGGCAATTCAGGATTTGGGTGTACTAACAATGGAGCAGACGTAAAAAGAGTTTTCAACTTGTCAAAAGCCTCCTGTGCCTCCGGAGACCAGAAAAATGCTTTGGTCTTTTTTGTTAGTGTAGTAATTGGTAGTATGATCCGTGAAAAGTTCTTTATAAATTTTCGGTAAAAATTTGCAAATCCTATGAAACGCTGGACGTCTTTTAAATTTCTTGGAACAGGCCAATCCACTACAGCATTGATTTTGCTGGGATCCATGCTCAGACCTTCTGGGGAGATGATATATCCCAGAAATTGGATACTGGTTTGTTCAAACTCACATTTTTCAAGTTTAATGTAAAGATGGTTCTCCTGTAGTCGTTCCAAGACTAACTGGACGTGCCTGCGATGCTCTTCCAAGGTGTCTGAAAATATAAGAATGTCATCGAGATAAGCCAAACGAATTGATCCAAGAAATCTCTAAATACATCATTAATAAAATGTTGAAAGGTGGCTGGGGCATTGCTAAGGCCAAAGGGCATAACCAGAGATTCAAAATGTCCATATCTCTGAAGGCAGTCTTCCACTCATCTCCTGGGGAATCCGTATGAGGTTGTAAGCCCCTCTAAGATCCAGCTTCGTAAAGATTTTCGCAGAAGGAGTCTCTCGAATAGTTCAGGAATCAAGGGGTAGCGGGTAGCGATTCTTGACGGTGATATTATTAATCTCTCTGTAGTCAATACATGGCCGCAGAGTGGAGTCTTTCTTTTCAACAAAGAACAGGGGTACCCCAGCTGGAGATGTGGAAGGTCGAATAAAGCCTTTCTCTAAATTTTCATCCAGGAACTCTCTTAATACCTTCAATTCAGGTTCAGAAAGATTGTAAATCCGCCCAAATGGAATGGTTGTTCCTGACAGCAATTCAATGGGACAGTCGTAAGGACGGTGAGGAGGTAATTGATCTGCTTTCTTCTTACTGCAGACATCAGAGAACTGCTGATATTGAGGTGGTAGTTTCTCTTCCTTCTCATGCGAAATCTCAGAGATTTGGACTTGTTGGAGAACAGGGGGTTCCTTATGACAATTATTCTTGCAGTAGTCAGATGGAAAGGTGATGGTCCTTGATGCCCAGTTGATAGAAGGGTTATGGACTGAAAACCAGGGGATCCCTAGGATAACCGGAAATTTCGGAGATGAAATAAGGTGGAAACTGACAGCTTCATAATGATCCGGTTCGATACAAATCTCAAGTTCGATTGTCTCATGCGTGACAGGTCCAGAAGACAAGGGTGATCCATCCACAGTTTCCATTTCAATTGGTGTGGATTTGGTCCTACTGGAAATATTGTTATCGTGTGTAAATTTTAAGTCCATAAAATTTCCTCCTGCTCCCGAATCCAACAGGGCAGAGCATTGTATTTTTTGGGTGCCCATTACAACCTGAATGGGGATTACAAAATGAGATGATGTAGTATGTAGTATGTATTTTGTCTGTTTCTGGTGTTACTGATGAGATAGTCTGCATGATGGAATCCGACTGCTGAGAAAGGTCCATATTGCTGGCAGACCTGTTGTTGGTAAAGGCTATAGTCCTTTTGTTAGGACAGTTGATGGCATAGTGTCCAGGGTCCCCACAATAGAGGCAGAGATGTTCTGCACGTCGCCTCTCCTTCTCCTGTGCAGAGAGTGGTCTTCGGATGACGTCGATCTGCATCGGTTCAGACACGCCTTGCGTCTTTTCTTGATGGTCTGATGCTGAAAATGAGAGGCCAGGGCTATTCCCAAGTGCTCGCAGTCTCTCCTTTCTCCTTTCAGTAAGTCTCTGGTCTATCCAGATACACAGTTGAATAAAGTCCTCCAACTGGTCAGGGGTCTCAACCCTGGCAAGCTCGTCTTTCACTGGTTCTGATAACCCTCGTCGAAATTGACTTCTATGGGCCACTGAATTCCAGGTGGTGTCGGCCACCCAGCGACGGAACTCCGCTGTATATTCCGCAACAGAGCGACGTCCTTGGCGCAAATTATGTAATTTGGTTTCTGCTGTGGCACAGCGGTTTGCGTTATCAAAAACTTGATTCATAGCTGCGGTAAAAGCTTCCAGGTCATTAAGGAGGCCATAGTCCTTTTCTACATAAGGTGAAGCCCAAGCAAGAGCTTCATCCGTCAAGAGATTTATCATAAAAAAACTTTCTTCCTCTCACTGGTAAAGGGAGCAGGTTGCATCTGGAAGTATATGCGGCATTGACTGAGGAATCCTCGGTACTGCTGGCGATCCCCACTGAACTTTGCAGGCAGCGGCAGGCGCGCGTTTGATTCGTACCCTGAATTGCGCACGTCCAGAAGTTGTTTTTGTAGCTCAATTACTTCCTGTTGTAGACCCGTGAACTCAGTTTGTAACTTGGAATATTTTCCTTGATAGTTAGTACAAAAATTTTGAAGTTCCGTAACTTGCTCCTCAGGGTGTTTACAGCGGACTCCATTTTGGCGCGAGATTATTCTGTCAGGATCCCGTCTGGGTTGGAGCCGATGTTACTGCAAACACTAGGGGAAGCAGAGGCAGGTAACGTGGTCAGAGATAGCCAGGACGATACACTGGAAAGGCGTTATTAGTAGCACTGGATCAGGCGGAGGGCGTAGTCAGAAGGGCAGGCCGAGGTCAGTTCACAGGACAGCGGTATTGGTAGCAATGGATCAGGCGGAGAGTGTAGTCAGAAGGGCAGGCCAAGGTCAGTTCACAGGAGAGCGGTATTGGTAGCAATGGATCAGGCGGAGAGCGTAGTCAGAAGGGCAGGCCAAGGTCAGTTCACAGGAGAGCGGTATTGGTAGCAGCAGGAACAGCAGGAAAAGCTTGACTAGAGTCTAAGAGCACAATAATCTCGCAATGACACACCCACAGGGCCAGGCTTATATAGAGTGTGTAATTGACAATCAGAGGCCAATCAAGAGAGCACTGGGTGGAGCCGATCAGGAAGAATAGTCAATGGTATCTGGGTTCAGCAAGGAACCTTGCAGCCAGCAGAATAGCTCAGATGGTAGAGCTGCTGGCCGGTGGACAAGAGGTACTGGGTTCAATTCCTGACACATGCGGTCATCGACCCGAGCGCCCAAGTCGGTTTTCCTATAATGCTTGCAGGTGCCTTTTTTCAACCAATGAGCAAGGACGTACACTGTGGGCAATGAGATGACATGGGCAGCGTCCACCACCATCTTAGAGAAGGGCATTGCAGTGATTGGCTTGCTTTGGAGGGGCGTCATAGTGTCTATAAAAGCCCTGACCGCCGACCTCCATTTTACTTCTGCCGATATTAACAGTAGGGAGAGGTTGCTGACGCTGCTTATCAGTAGGGAGAGAGTTAGGGCAGGAAAGTGTTCTTCTGTGCTTGTGCTGATAGCAATTGTGCTGTACAGTTAGCGTGCAGTGACGGGAGGATTTTCTTGTGTGCAGCAGCGCTGGTTATTAAGCTGCCTGATAGTTGTATTGCTGTGTGTACACTGCTGTGCAGACTGTGGAGATTTAAATTTTCCCCAAAACCGTATACAGCTGTCCGCTTCTGATACAGTACCGTATAACTGCTCTTTGTATTACGGTCAAATCCATAATGAGTGAGGGTCTGTGTGTGACTACGGAAATATATACGGAGATTAAAATTTTACCCTATACCGTATACAGCTGTCCGTTCTGGTACAGTACTGTATATCTGCTCTTTGTATTACGGTCAAATCCATACTGAGTGAGCGTCTGTGTGTGACTCCGGAAAAATACACGGAGATTTAAATTTTCTCCTACGCCATATACAGCTGTACGCTCCTCATACAGTACCATATATCTGCTGGTATTTTTGGTATATTTTCCAAAACATGAGGAAGTATGGTGGTAGAGGCCGCGGACGTGGTCAGGGGGGGCCAGCTGGGAATGATGGTGGTGGTGATGGTGCATCTGCTGGCAGTGCCAAAAGCCCAATAGCACCTAAGGCAGGAAGTGTTGAGCCTGCGTCATCGTCTGGCTCCAGAAGGCTTGGAAGGCTCCCTTCATGAGGCTCATGCAAACTTTAATGCACATTAAGGATCAGGCATCTGCAGCGGAGGAGGAGAAGGAGGAGGAGGAGTGAAGCCTTCATGACAGTCAGGCATTGTCTGCTCAGGGAACTGTACTGGATGAGGTGGTGGAAGAAGAGGAAGAGGAGGAGGATAAGTATGAGGGGGTGATTATTTTGGGGAGGATGATGCTTCTCAGGGGGCAAGAGAAAATGTTGGCTTGCCAAGGTCAGGTACAGGGTTTGTGCGTGAATGCAGGGATGTGGATTTGGCAGAAAGTGCTCCTCCACCCACTACTGGCAGTGCATCATTGACACCTGGAACATTGGCCCACATGTGTGATTATGTCTTGCGGATCCTAAAAAGGGACCCCCGCATTGCCAAAATTATGAAGGATGATGACTACTGGTTGGCCATCATCCTCGATCCACACTATAAAGGCAAATTACAGAACATCATGCCAAAGGAGAACCTAGAGCTAATATTGGCGAACAAACAAGCAACTCTGGTAAACCGTTTGTTAGAGGTATTCCCAGAACACAGCAGCGGTGCAGGTTCTACCACGAGCCGTACTGGGCAACATGGAAGAGGTGTTCGTGGTGCACACAGCCGAACTGGAGTTGGAGACAGGGGTTTCATGACCATGTTGTGGACTGATTTCTCGAGTACCACTCATACGACTGTTAATACTGAATCGATTGCGACAGGAGATAGCAGTTGTCAACTATGGTTCAAAATTACCTCTCCTCCCCTATCGATGCTCTCCCTCACAGTTCATTCCCCTTTGATTACTGGGCCTGTAAACTGGACACCTGGCCTGAATTGGCACAATATGCCTTGCAGGAGCTCGCTTGCCCTGCTGGTAGTGTGCTATCAGAAAGAGTCTTCAATGCTGCTGGATCAATCCTGACAGAAAGAAGGACCGGCTGTCAACCCAAAATGTAGATGATCTCACCTTCATTAAAATGAACCATGCCTGGATTTCAAAGGATTTTGTACCACCTTCCCTGATGACACATAAATTGCCAGCAAAATGGCTCGCTTTGTCCTCCTATTCCTCCGACTTCTCCAATTCCTCCATTTGCAGCTGCTAAACGTCCAGCCTACACCTCAACATATGCCACTTTTTCCACCTTCTTAACTGGGCTGTCCCCCCCAGGGCCGGCGTCAGCACTTGGCGCACCCGGGCAAGTGGCGGGGCCCTGAGCAGGTGGGGGGCCCACTCGCCATCAGAGACACTGGCGTACTATGACGGGCCCTGTGCCAGTTCCCGGCGCCCACGAGTGGGCCCCCCTGCTTGCACAGGGCCCCAGCACTTGCAATACTTTCCTCTCCCTGCTCCACTGCTGTGACGTCTTCCTCGTTTCCTGACAGTGACATTCAGGTCAGAGAGTGCGATGACTTCACGTCTGTGCGCCCTCTGCCTGAACAGTCACAGTGCAGAGAGCTGGAAGATGGCAACGCTGAGGAGTCCAGAGTAGAGCAGTGCCCAATGAGAAGAGGTTTTTCATTTTTTTTAATGTTTAGAGCAATATATAAGGAGCATTATACACTGGAGAATTATATATGGGGCCCATCATACACTTGAGCATCATAGATAGGGCCCATTATACACTGGAGCATTATCCATGGGGCACATCTTATACTGGAGCATCATATGGGGCCCATTATATATGGTGCATCATATGGGGCACATTATATATGGAGCATCACATGGAGACCATTATATATGGAGCATTATACATGGGGACCATTATATTTGGAGCATTATATGGGGCTCATCACACACTGGAGCATCATATATGGGTCTCATCATATAATAGAGCATCATATGGGGTTCATTATTTATGGGGCATCATATAGGGCCCTTTATATATGGAGCATCATATTGTGCACATATGGGGCCTATTCTGTATGGAGCATTATATGGAGCCCATTATGCTGTATAGAGCAATATATGGGGCTCATTATTCTGTATTGAGCAATATATTGGGCTCATTATTCTGTATGGTGCACTATGTGGTGCCCATAATACTGTATGGAGGCATATACTGTCCATTTTTTGAGCTATTGTAGAATTTAAAATAGATATCAGTCATGTAATGTAAGAAGTGAAGTATTTGGCATTGTACTTTACCTATATTTCTCTGCCGTATTGGAGCATCATGAATTGTGGTATGTGTTAAAGGGGCCCACTGAGACTTTTTGGTTGGGGCCCACGGAAATCTGGAGCCAGCCCTGCCCCCCCCCCACAACATTTGCCAAATAACCCCAGTTTTCAATGCGTTACTATTAGAGTTGAGCATTCCGATACCGCAAGTATCGGGTATCGGCCGATATTCGCTGTATCGGAATTCCGATACTTAGTTCCGATATTTTTCATATAACGTTACCGGAATCGGAAGTTCCCATAATTCTTTGAGAGGCAATGTGATTTTAGTCAGCCAATGAGGAATCCTAAGAAGTGTGGGCACATCCTGTACTGCTGCGGTCATGTTAACTAATGGCATGGCTGTGATTGGATGCTGAAATGATGTCAGAATGCACTATAAAAGGCGCCGCCACCATTTTAGCGTCACTGTGCTGTGAATTCAGTAAGGGACAGAACGCTGCTCTGCTGACTCTGAGGGACAGTTAGAGATTGCGATTTTGTGTACTGTGCTCTAGGCAGGCTAGTTTACCAACCGCTGTGTATAGCTTCCTTTTGCCAGTGTTGTTTTAACAGCTCTGTGCAAGGTGTGTGTGTGAGTGCAGGTGACGCTGCAGATTGCTCTGCAACCAACGCTGTTTGTAGGCATCTGCACGTGTCACTCACAGACTCTTTTTTTTTTCTTTAGTGTAATTCTTGCTGCTCCATTCAATTGAAATTATAGTGTGACGCGCTTCCATCCGTATCCAATACATTGGTTGCAAACACTATAGAATTACAGAAAGGAGCCTTTCAGAGATAGTGAACAGTTGTGTTCAGTGTTCACTCTAGTCTGTGAGTTTTTTTTTTTTTGAGTGCGGATCACGCTCCAGTTAGTTCTTCAACCACTGCTGGTTGTAGTCTGCTGAAAGTGTGTCACTGCCTCATCCTTGTCATTTTTCTCTAATTGGTGCTGCTCCATACCATTTCAAATAACTCAAATCTATTAGTGTGACGCGCTTCCATCCGTATCCAATACATTGGTTGCAAACACTATAGAATTACAGAAAGGAGCCTTTCAGAGATAGTGAACACTTGTGTTCAGTGTTCACTCTAGTCTGTGAGGTTTTTTTTTTTGAGTGCAGATCATGCTCCAGTTAGTTCTTCAACCACTGCTGGTTGTAGTCTGCTGAACGTGTGTCACTGCCTCATCCTTGTCATTTTTCTCTAATTGGTGCTGCTCCATACCATTTCAAATAACTCAAATCTATTAGTGTGACGCGCTTCCATCCGTATCCAATACATTGGTTGCAAACACTATAGAATTACAGAAAGGAGCCTTTCAGAGATAGTGAACAGTTGTGTGCAGTGTTCACTGCAGTCTCTGCGTAATAACCACACTTAGGCCTTATAACTTTTCTGACTTTCTTTATCAATCTACCAAGATGAAGAAGGCAGGGAGTAAGGCACGTGGTCGTGGCCATGGAGTTTCAGCAGGGAGAGGACGTGGGGATTCTGTGGCTGCTGCCGCCCCCAGTGACACAGCATCCGCCAGTTTTCCCCGTGAGCGTTCCTTTATGTGCAGTTTTGGAGGAGCTCGGTGTACCCCCCTGCTGCGGGAAGAACAAATTGAAGCCGTTGTTGGTTGGATGGCAGCCAATGCATCAACTTCAATTGCTTCCACCTCCTCTCAGGACCACAACACTGTTGAGCAACCATCTGTCTGTTCACCGCCTGTCAAATTGCCCAGGCAGTCAGAGAGTTCTGAACTGGAGCCAGCTGAGTCTCTGCTTCTGTTCTCATAATCTGTTGGCTTGCAAACAGGGGCCCAGCCAAGCAGCATTCTGGAATTTGAAGAAGAGGGAGTATGCAGTGATGCGCAACAGCTGTGTCTCTCTGAATCTGAAGAGGCGGGTGAGCCAGTGCCATGGTCAGCACACCACAGAACACATCTGATGATGATGAGACTCAGTTGCCAGTTTCTGTTGAGCATGGTGCTGTCCAGACCACCCAACAGCAGCAGGTGTTGGAAGAGGGTAGTGGAGATGATGAGGTCCAAGACCCAACATGGCGTGAGGAACAGGAAGGTGGTGGGAGCAGCTCTGAGGAAGAGATTGGCCCAACGGTACAAACAGGAGGGAGAGGTAGGCTGTAGACTCGGTTGCCTGTAGCCTCCAGTTTGGCACCTGTTGGGAGCAGTTCTCTTCCAAAAGTCAAAACGGGTGCTCCCAGGACTTGCACTGCGTGGTCCTTTTTTGACACACTTGCAGATGATATTTGCTATGTCAAATGCAAGCTGTGTAAGCAAAAAGTAAAAAGAGGTAAAAGTGTCAATAACCTCAATACCACTAATATGTGGAAACATGTGGACAAAGCACGTAGTTGAGTTATAAACACACACTGGAGATGTAGGCCAACCTACAGCAGCACCTACATCTTCAGCTCGTGTTGAAGCCTCTTCCTCCAGCTCACACACAGCTGGTTCGGCTTCCTCACACGATCGCCATGGAAGAACCTCGGTCACTGTTGTCCAGAGACAAAGTGTTATTCCACCCACAGCTGCAAGTTCCCTGTCATCCTCACACTCCCAGGCCACTGTACAGCCATCGGTAGCACAGGCATGGGATAAAAGACGGCCATACTCGGCAAACCATCCACGAGCACAGGCTCTGAATGCTGGCATTGCAAAACTCCTGTCCCTTGAAATGCTGTCATTCAGGCTGGTGGAGACTGACAGTTTCCGGAACTTAATGGCATTGGCAGTCCCACAATACAATGTGCCAAGCCGATTTTATTTCAGCAGGCAAGCCGTCCCTGCTCTGCAAAAGCATGTTGAGGGAAAAATTAAACATGCGCTACTAAACGCCGTCAGTAGCAAGGTCCACCTGACCACTGATGCGTGGACCAGTACCCATGGCCAGGGACGATACCTTTCCCTCACTGCCCATTGGGTCAATGTTGTGGAGCCGGGTACAGATGTTGCGAGTGGCGCTGTACGTGTTCTGCCAACTCCAAGGATTGCTGGAATCCAGTCTGTACACATTGACTCCTCCTCCTACTCCAGTTCCTCAGAATCATCGCTGCAGGAGCCGTCACGGTCTACCTCCACATGGACCTGTGAACGCTTACCTGTTGCGACCGATATGAGCACAGCCGTGGCCAAACGTCAACAGGCCATCCTGAAATTAATTTCCATGGGGAATCGAAGCCACACAGCGCAGGAGGTCTGGAATGCCATCAAGCAGGAGAGCGACGTGTGGTTTTTGCCAGCGAATCTCCAGCCAGGCTTGGTAGTGTGTGACAATGGCCGAAATCTGGTGGCAGCTCTGGCCCTTGGCAACCTCACTCACATACCATGTCTGGCACATGTGCTCAACTTGGTCATGCAGAGTTTTTTGAGGGACTATCCGGATCTTGATGCACTGCTGCACAAGGTCCGCCTAGAGTGCGCTCACTTGCGACGTTCCAGCATGGCCAGATCGCGCATTGCAGCTCTGCAACGCAGATTGCGCCTTCCTGAACATCGCATCATATGTGACGTACCCACCAGGTGGAATTCCACGTTACATATGTTGGAGCGGTTGTGTGAGCAGCAGACAGCAGTAATGGAGTATCAGCTGCAACAGGCGCAATCAACACGCAATTTGCGCCGTTCACACTTCACCACTACTGAGTGGGCCTCTATGAAGGACATCTGCCACGTTTTGCGTGCGTTTGATGAGTCAACGCGGATGGCGAGTGCAGATGATGCACTAGTCAGCCTGACTGTCCCCCTTATCTGCCTGCTTCAAAAAACACTGCAAGTACTAAGGGATGAGGTTTTGGAAGAGGTGGAGGATGAGGAGACACAAATTCCATCACCTTTTGGACAGTCAGCGCAACGTGGTTCCTCCCAAAGGGCTTTGCAGGGCTCACTTTGTGAGGAGGATGAGGAGGAGTCAATGGAGGAGGAAGAAATCGCTACAGAGGGAGGTACACAACGCTCTAGTCATTATGTAGAGCGAGGGTGGGGTGATGCAGAGCAGGTACAGATGACGCCTCTTACAGAGGACAGCGTTTCTTGGCCAGTTGGGAGTCTGCAGCACATGGTTGATTTCATGCTGCAGTGCCTGAGAAACGACCGCCGCATCGCCCACATTCTCACCACGTCTGATTATTGGGTGTACACCCTCCTAGACCCTCGCTACCGGGACAACTTACAAAGCCTCATCACACCATTGAACCGGGAGCGTAAAATGCGGGAGTACAAAGACACACTGGTGCAATCCATAATGTTCTCCATTCCAGCCGAGAACGCTGCTGCTACTGCTTTACAAAGCAGCTCTGTGCGTGGAGGCAATGGAGACAGCTCTGCAACAAGAGGGAGCACAAGCAGCGCCTCTACACAGGGGGGCAAGACCAGTATGTTCCAAATGTGGCAAAGTTTTGTGTCAGCGCCACCAATGTCTACACCATCCGAGACGCCTCCAGTCACCAGGAGGCAACGTTTCCGTAAGATGGTGACAGACTACTTGTCTTGCCCTCTCAGTGTACTCCCAGATGGCTCTTCCCCTTTCAAGTTTTGGGTCTCTAAGCTGGATACATGGCCAGAGCTTAGCCAGTATGCATTGGAGGTGCTGGCTTGCCCTGCTGCCAGTGTATTATCGGAGCGCGTCTTTAGTGCTGCAGGTGGTGTACTAACAGACCGTCGCATGCGACTATCCTCCGATAATGTAGACCGGCTTACTTTTCTGAAAATGAACAAGGCATGGATCTCGCCAGAATTTGCCTGTCCGTTTTCAGATTAAATAACTGGTTGGCAACGTTATCAATTTCGCCTGTTATGTTCATCTATCTACCACCTGAACTCTACTCCCTGGGATACAACACTGCCAGTCTGAGGGGAATGATCAGTTAACAACCAAAATGTTATTCCCAACAGATAGTAGCGCAACGACTCCAGTGCCCACTTGATCGACAGGCACTCTCTCTCTCTACAATGCTGTATCTGGTTTCAGCTGGAGTTAGCTTTCGACTCTGGAAAGTAATGTGATGCTTCTCCCCGTTAACCTCCTGAGACAAAACGGCCCCCACACCTACCTCTGACGCATCAGTCTGGACAATGAATTCTCTTTTGAAGTCGGGTGTGATCAAAAATGGTGACACACACACAGTGCCCCTTTTAGTTTTACAAACGCTTCTTCAAGCTGATCATTCCATCGCACCATTACTAAATTCCTTTTAGGCAGTCATTTAACGGCGCCGACAGTGTTGCAAAATTGTGAATAAACCGCCGGTAGTATCACACTAACCCAAAAAACCTTTCACTTGTTTAGTGGTGAGGGGACGGGGCCAGTTTTGGATTGCCTCCACTTTGTTTATTTGGCCTTTGATAACTCCTCTCAATCACATACCCCAGGTAGCGATCTTCCTCCAACCCTATGGAACACTTCTTTGGGTTGGCAGTTAGCTCTGCTTGTCTCAGCGAATCTATCACCGCCTGTACCTTGGCTAAGTGACTTTCCCAGTCTGTACTGTACACCACAATATCGTCCAGATTGGCAGCGGCATATCGGCGATGAGGACGAAGAACAACGTCCATTAACCTCTGGAATGTCGCTGGAGCGCCATGCAACCCGAAGGGTAGGACTATATACTGGAACAGTCCCTCGGGTGTTAAAAAAGCCGTTTTCTCTCTCGCTGCTTTTGTTAGTGGCACCTGCCAATACCCTTTTGTGAGGTCAATGAGTGAAAAATAACGTGCCTGTCCAAACCGCTCTATTAACTCATCGACCCGGGGCATGGGGTAGGCGTCAAAATTAGAAATTTAATTCAGTTTTCTGAAGTCATTACAGAACCTTAGTGTCCCATCTGGCTTTGGTATTAGGACTATTGGGCTGGCCCACTCACTCTGGGACTCTTCAATGACCCCTAACTGCAGCATCTTCTTGACCTCTTCCAAGATGGCTTGTCGCCGGGCCTCAGGCACCTGATATAGCTTTAATTGTACTTTGCCCTGCGGCTCAGTGACAATGTCATGTTGTATTAGGGAGGTACGACCAGGAAGTTCCAAAAAAACATCTGTATTTCGGCGAACAAACTCTCTGACTTCCTGAACTTGTCTGTGCGACAAAGTGTCTGATATTTTGACGGCGGAGAGGACTTCTCTTGCCTTCTCCTGAGGCAAGGAAGCCATCTGTACTGGAAATGCAGGCCGTGGACAATCCTGACCAAGCGGGTCTCTGTCTTTCCATGGTTTGAGCAGATTCACATGGTATACGTGTTCTGGCTTTCTCCGCCCTGGTTGGTGTATTTTATAGTCTTACTGCCATATAATAGTTCAAAGGGCGAGAACCCCGTAGATGCCTGGGGCACCTCCCGCACTGCAAACATTAGGTATGGCAACAAGAGATCCCAGTCCTTAGCATCTTTAGAGACTTTTTTTTTCAACATATTCTTCAGGGTTTTATTGAACCTTTCTACTAAACCGTCTGTTTAGGGATGATAGACCGATGTGCGCAACTGTTTAACACGTGGCAGAGTTCCTTCATGATTTTTGACATAAAGGGGGTCCCCTGATCTGTTAAGATTTCTTGAGGGATTCCCACCCGAGAGAACATACCCATGAGTTATTTTGCGATCAGTTTAGACGAGGTGTGTCGCAGGGGAATAGCCTCAGGATACCTGGTAGCGTAATCTAGAACTACGAGGATGTGTTGATGACCCCTTGCTGATTTATTAACCGTCCACACCAGATCCATTGGCTATTCTCTCAAACGGTACCTCTATAATTTGTAATGGCACCAAGGGACTCTGAAAATGAGGCTGCGGACTGGTTACCTAGCACACGGGACAAGAGTAACAATACCGTTTAACTTATTCATAGACCCATAGCCAGTAAAACCGTTGTAGAATTCTGTCTAGGGTTTTCTTTGGTCCCAAATGTCCCCCTAGTACATGCGCATGCGCTAAGTCCATTACCAACCTCCGATATGACTGCGGTACCAGCAATTGCTCGACAATTTCTCCATGTATTTTTTAAACCCCATACAGCAAATCTTGGTTCAGCTCAAATCGGGTAAATACTTTAGCTGCCCTGGGGTGTTGGGGTTCCCCATTGACAACCAGTACATTTTCCCTGACTCGAGTCAACGTAGGGTCCCGTAGTTGCGCCGTACCAAAATTGTCACCTGCCACATTTAAGTATGACAATTCTGGTCCCGGTGGTAAATCTTCCATCTCCCCACCTAACACTTCTATAGGAGAGGGATTTTCCTCCTCCACCGAAGGCTAAGGTACTCCTACCGCCAGTACATCTTCCTCTGGGCCACCAGGTTCATGCCCGATTTCTGGAGAATGCAACCTGTTTGCCACTGGTGCCGACGACTGTTCTGTGGGAGGGGTAATTACAGGCCAAAGCACATAAAATAACGGAAAATCTCTCCCCATTATTAATGCTAATTAACCACCAGCCCCACATCGTGTCACCTCCTCCCCGCTGGCGTGTTTATCATCACCAGGGTGGTAGGATAATGTTTGAAGTCACCATGTATACACAACACACCCATTTTCCCAGCAGTATACTCGCTGATTTGGACGTGGCTGGCTCGTATTAGGGTCACTCACGAAACTCCCTGAGTCCACTAGAGCCACAGCAGGGTTACCCTCCACCTGCACTTTACACAAATGGTTCATATTGGGTCCCTCTGCTTTGACCACTGCACACATGTGTTCTGCATAGTGAGACTGATAGTATTTAAAGTTGTTGTCCATTGGCTCTGGCAGGTGGGGGCAAACAGCTCTCACATGTCCTGGTTGTTGGCACCGCCAACAGATTATGGGGCCCCTTTCGTTCCCCGACCCGTCCTGGGCGGCCCTCCGAGTCTCTGCTCGCCGAGCTGTGGGTGAAGGTTTGTGGAATTTACTTGGTACCTTCCGGGTAGTCTCTCCCTGTATCTCCTTGGTAGCCCCATATCTTTCAATGAGGTCTACCATTTGGAGACCATCAGTAGGGGCTGCCTGTCCAAGCCATGTTTGAAGGGGTGTGTGGCAAATTTCTCAAGAATTTATCAGTCACTATACGATCCAGCATAGCGCGGGGTGACAACACCTCCGGCTGCAACCACTTTTCTATCAGGTGTATCAAGTCATAATACTGTGACCGAGCTGGCTCAGAAGGGGAAAAGTTCCACTGGTGTACCCGCTGTGCCCGGACCAAAACATTTACCCCAAGACGTGCAAGTATCTCACCCTTGACGCTCTCATAGTCCTCCTGTTGCTCGGGGGGTAGGTCCCTAGAGGCTTTTGCGGGTCCTGAATTAAAAAAACGGAGCCACGATCTCGGCCCACTGGTACCGGGGCAGTCTCTCCCTTTTAGCCACGCCTTCCAACATCTCCAGGTACACCTCGACGTCATCTGATTGCTCCATCTTTCGGATCGCTGTACGCACCGCTTTCCGGACATCCTGCCATCCCCGGGCAGCTCCTGCTGTCTGCGGCGCTGTGATGTGCTGCATCACTAGACTATTGGTTTCCTGTTGCTGTTGATTAAATATCTGCTGCTGCTCCATAGCCTGCTGCTGTATAGCCTGCTGCTGCTCCATAGCCTGCTGCTGTATAGCCTGCTGCTGCTCCATAGCCTGCTGCTGTATAGCCTGCTGCTGCTGCTGCATAGCCTGCTGTTGCTGCCGCATGGCCTCCTCCAGCATTTTTACTGTGTTCTCCATCTTGGGACAGTTATCCACCGGGTTTTGCGTCACTTTCTTTACCTAGGACATTTACTGTCATGCAGGAAAAAACAGCCTGACCTCACTGCGTTGCCCGCATTGAAGCCACCAATTGTAGGGATCCGCTCTGGTAGGCAGGGCTGGGCCGCAGTAATGAGGCAAACACACCGCCTTTTACTTCAAATTTCAGTGGTTTTAATCATGAGTTCAAGAAAAAGTCCAGATAACAAAATAAAACAGAACATAAATCACCACAGTTTGGAGAACCACTGGTGCCAGACTCACCCTTGCTTGGGACGGGCTTAACTAAGCGGCTGCAGATCAGCAGAGACCGCCAGGTCCCGTTCCGGGTGGTCTGGTACTCGCTTCCTGGTGCACACTGGCACACAGTAACAAAACAATCTTCCAGGCTGACTCCAGCCAAAATCCTTCCTTCCACACACCAACTACAACAGCTCCTTGTTTTATAGGCCTACTCCACACCCTCAGGTGAGGTACACATCAGATGACCAGATCATGTGACTATGACCTTATCACAGGTCCTTGTGATCATGGAAAATCCTGAGCAAACTTCAGTCTGCTAGAAGAAATATATCTCACATCCAGCAAGATCCCCTTTGGTGTACCACAGCGGCAAGAAGTCTCCTGTTCCCTACACATGCACAGAAAAACCCATGTCGAACATGCTCCAAATAGGGAAGAGCCGTCACCCTGATTGTTATGCTTAAAACAGGAAAGATTTAAGTTTTCAAGGGCTAAAATGAAAATTTTTTATAAGAAATATGGACAAATATTAATTTGTCATCACAGCGCATATCTGCACATGGCTAGTAGAAATGGTAACAAAAAATAAAACATAGTGTTTACTTTTTTAATTAATGCATAAAACTACATTTCATAATTATCAATTAATGGTTCTTAAGGAACGTTATCTGTACCTGTAAGATAATGCAGTCAATGGATGTACGAATCATAAACATCATCATCATCATCATCCTCACGAGTTTTATTAATGACAGACATAATAAAAATCAACACAGAGTGAGGACAACTGTAACTTCACACACCATATATGAAATGGCCATCATGTAAACCTGGTAATAATGCGCAATAATAAATTATTACACCAAGAAAGTGCATCATGCATACAAACAATAGGTAGTTAGACCTGCAAGTGCTGTTGAAACAACCACAACAGATTTAAATTAATAATGCTATATAGCTATCACAGTGCATAGTTACTCATGGACAATGTCGATCTAATACTGTAACTCAATAAAGGCAGCGTCACCCATCATGCTTGTTTGTCTTGTAGATTGTTGAAGAGGGTTTTTTTTTTTTTTTTTAAAGTTCCTTTTTATTTAGATTTTCCAAAAAAAAAAGGTGCTATGTACGGCTTCCACCGGCGGAGGTACCTCAGAATCTTTGTGCGCTTCTCCGGCGCACTCAAGCCTTTGACATTCCAGGAGATGATCTTCATGTTGAATGGGCGGCAGAAAAATTAAGAGTGTGCTGGAGGAGACGGTGTACCCTCTTATGGCCGTCGTTGGCACCAACCTGCGAGGAAAGGAGGAAGCAGCACCACAATATCAAATACCTAATCAAGATATATTGACAATTCCAGGATTAATTATTGGAGAGAGGTCCCTTGCTACCCTTTTCTAGTAACTTTTGTTTACCAATAAACCGCTGTAAGCAGTCGTAGTCTCTCCACCACTATCTGTGTTTATGTGACTTCCTTTTTTCTAACCTGTGAGGAGATTACCCCCATCCTCCCAGGCTATTCAGTGTACCCCCCCATGTGTCCAAAGCATGAAACCCCAATAGCCTGCTTCACTTATTGTCCCTCCATATGTAATGTCTAACTCATTTGTCCCACGTTTATCAAGACCCCACTCTCATGAGAGATCTTCAACATCTAATATCAATTAACTAATTTAACCATCTAAAATTGCAGCAAAACTATCATGCTTTAGCATAGGTATGAAGGAACTCCAATAGAAATGGCTCAAACAGCAAATATATCTCATATGTCATTTAACGTGGAGAGAATCTCTTTCATCTTTCCTGATCTCCTTCATGAACTGCCATCTTGTCGTCGTCTGCGTGGGGAGAACTTGGAACTGCGTCGCTGTACTTCCCTATCACTTTGTTGATTTCGTTCCAAGGCTGCTTCGGCTTGTTCTGGTGTGTCATTAATGACATATGTCCCGTCAGATCTTTGGAACCACTAACGCGCTGGGAACAGTAGTTGAAAGCGAACATCTCGCTCAAACAACGTTGTGCAAATTAAAATGAACGCCCTCCTCTTCTTGGACACCGATACTGAGAAGTCATCAAAGAGCAGAATCTCATAGCCATGGAGTAGCACTGGGCGCCTCACTTCTCTGAATGGCCGTAACAATGAAACTTTGTCGTTATAATGTAACAGCTTAATTATTACTTGCCGTGGTATGTACATCGTTGGTTTCGATGCCTCCCCTCGCCTGTTGTTGTTTTGCGGCGGTCCCACACAATGTGCACGTTACACACGACAGTAGTAGTTAAGTCACAATATTTTCGGTAGATCATTCTCACAGATGTATTGTAAGTCTGCTGATTTAAACGATTCAGGCAGTCCGACGAGACGTAAATTGCTTTGTCTCGAGCGATTTTCCAAGTCCTCTGTTTTGTCTCTCAAATTTTGTAACTTCTGCTGAAGGTTCTGTTCTCTGTCTTGGCCAAGTTGCTTCTCCTGTTGTAGCAGCCCACATCCTGTTGCAGCTTGGTAATTGCAATGGTATTCAGGTGTACAGACTTTTGTATGGAAGACAATGACGATTGCAATGCCGACTCCAGCAGCTTCTGAATGTCTGGTAAGAGAAGGGCTTTGACCTCTCTTCAGCCATTTTCTGCGAATCAAATTCCTGAGGAACTCTCAGGTCACATGGTGCTTCTGATAATAGCTCTTGCTGCATGTCTATGGCAGCGCTCAGCATCGCGCCTCTTTCCTCTTTGTCTCCTCCATGCGCCATCTTGTCCTTCTGCTTCAGTTGGATAGGTAAACCGTTCGGGGTCTGTTGTGAACTCTGTAGCAATTAGCGCTCCATAAATTATGTCCCCACGAATGTAAAAGGTGTCAGTGTTCCCGGGGGTGGTTTTACTGCTCTCCTATGGGCCCGATATGCTTGGATACCTGGGAGGAATTCAGGAGCATCTCCAAACTCCCTCCTCACATGTCAGCGCAGGAAACAGAAGAGGGTACGTGCTTGTTTTGTTGCTCATAGGTGGAGTTTTATACAGTAAATGATTACTGCTGTCGTATTTTTGGCGTCCCTAGGGCAGAATAAGGCTGCGTAACGTCACATTTTAGAGAGAGTCATATAATAGACACACGCTACCCTACCCGTGACACAAGGAAGGTAGTGTTGCCGGATAAAGCCTTGCGCAACCAGACATGCCCCTGGAAAATGACTGCTGCTGCAGGCTAAACTCAACACGGACAAATACTGTTGTAATTTAAACTTTTGTGACAGCAAGAACGCAAGGATTAAAAATTCATACTTTTACAGATTACAAGTACA
Source organism: Oophaga sylvatica (assembly GCA_033576555.1). Classification (NCBI taxonomy): domain Eukaryota; kingdom Metazoa; phylum Chordata; class Amphibia; order Anura; family Dendrobatidae; genus Oophaga; species Oophaga sylvatica. Next base: position 21,989 of record JARQOD010005798.1, read on the forward strand.
GGAATCTCTGTCCAAAATTAGAATATGATGAAGAAGATGAAGATGAAGAGGAAGAAGATGAAGAAGAATAATAGTTGAATAAGAACAATATTAGTAATGTTAACAAAAAGATGAATAGCAAGAAGCTTAAGAAGAAGATAAAGAAGATGAAGATGAAGAATAATTTGATGAAAAAGATGATGCTGCTGAAGATTATGAAGGAGAAAGTGTGTCAAAAGTTAAAAAGGTGTAGAGCATGGAAGTTGTGAAACATACATATTTGCCAAAATAGAAAAAACGTTAACAACATTGTCAATTTCTTCGTCAATCCGAACATCTTTAAAAAAAAAAAATATTAATGCTATTCCATTTGATTGGGTTAAACATCTATGCCTTTAATGTCTCCTCAACCTCCCCCAATACATTCTACATTACTCTTTGTTGTTTTCCTTCATGTACAATTAACCAACAAGGCAAGAATGGGCTTTTTTTAATTCCGATATTTTGTTCCCATAGACTTACATTGGATTTCCGGTATCGGTATCGGGTATCGCCGATATTTTTGGGGTATCGGCGATACCATTCCGATTCCGATACTTTTGGATATCGGAAAGTATCGCTCAACTCTAGTTACTATTAATATAAAGTAAATTAAGGTTGACAAGCTTAAGTAATAAGAACTGATGTCGTTGGCATTAAAATGGGCACTGTAGGTGTGTTTACTGTCCTCCACTCCCTGCCGACTTTTATTCTCCATTGACTTGCATTGGGGTTGGATTTTCGACTCCGACCCGACCTTTTCCGTTAGTCGGCCGACTTCGTTCGACTTTTGATAAAGTAGGGTTTCACGAAACCCATCTCGACCGTAAAAAAGGCAAAGTCACTCATCTCTAATAGTAACGCATTGAAAACTGGGGGTTATTTGGCTAAAGTTGTGGGGGGGGCAGGGCTGGCTCCAGGTTTTCGTGGGCCCCGGGCCAAAGAGTCTCAGTGGGCCCCTTTAACACTTACCACAATTAATGATGCTCCGATACGGCACAGAAATATAGGTATAGTACAATGCCAAATACTTCACTTCTTAGGCCTCTTTCACACATCCGTCTTTTTGTATCAGGCATGATCCGTCCTATGCCTGAAGGGACGGATCCGGCGCTGAAACAAAAAAACTGATGCAACGGATCCAGTTTTTTGCTGGATCCAACCTGAACTTTTGAACCCAGAAAAAGAGAGTTTCTGATGCCCGGAGACACTGGAAAATGTAGTAGTAGTAGTAGTAGTAGTAGTAGTAAGTAGTACTCGATTTCCAGAATCCACAAAAGTCTGATCCGCTTCCATTGAATTCTATTGTTTCCGGCCGCCTGATGCGCCGCATCAGGCGGCTCCGGCAAAAAAAAAATGTTGCAGCAACCGTCTTGTCCGGCCGCCGGAATGTACAATTCCGACGGATCCGGCCAAAAACGGATGCAACGCAGTGACATCAGGCGCGATCCGGCGCTAATGTAAGTCAATGCTAAAAAAACGCATCCGCTACGGATTCGTTTTTTTAGCAACACGCCGGATCGCGCCTGATTCAAAAAGCCTGATGTGTGAAAGTAGCCTTACATTACATGACTGATATCTACTTTAAATTCTACAATAGCTCAAAAACCGGACATTATATTCCTCCATACAGTATTATGGCCACCACATAGTGCGCCGTACAGAATAATGAATCACAGATATTGCTCCATACATTATTGGTCCCATATAATGTCCCATACAGTATATGATGAGCTCCACATAGCTATATAATGTGCCATACAGTATAGGACGGTCCCCATAGAGTATAATGAGCCCCACATATTGCTCCATACACTATAATGAGTCGCATATAAAGCTCCATACAGTATATGATGGTCCCAATATATTGCTCCATACAGAATGGGCTCCATATAATGCTTCATACAGAATAGGCCCCATATGTGCTCCATATGATGCTCCATACTCTATATGGTGCCCCATAAATAATGAACCCCAGTTGATGCTCTAGTATATAATGGGCCCCAAGGATGATGCTCCAGTGTATGATGGGCCTATATAATGCTCCATATATAATGGGCCCATATGATGCTCCAGTATATGATAGGCCCCATGGATGATGCTCCAGTGTATGATGTGCCTTTATAATGCTCCATATATAATGGGCTCCATATGATGCTCCAGTGTATAATGGGCACCATATATGATGCTCCAGTTTATGATGGGCCCTATTTATCATGCTCCAGTGTATGATGGGCCCCATGGATGATGCTCCAGTGTATGATGGGCCTATATAATGCTCCATATATATTGGGCTCCATATGATGCTCCAGTGTATAATGGGCACCGTATATGATGCTCCTGTGTATGAAGTGCCCCATTTATAATGCTCCAGTGTATGATGGGCCCCATGGATGATGCTCCAGTGTATGATGGGCCTATATAATGCTCCATATATAATGGGCCCCATATGATGCTCCAGTGTATAATGGGCCCTGTATATGATGCTCCAGTGTATGATGGGCCCCATTTATAATGCTCCAGTGTATGATGGGCCTATATAATGCTCCATATATAATGGGCTTTATATGATGCTCCAGTGTATAATGGGCCCCGTATATGATGCTCCAGTGTATGATGGTCCCAATTTATAATGCTCCAGTGTATGATGGGCCCCATGGATGATGCTCCAGTGTATGATGGGCCTATATAATGCTCCATATATATTGGGCCCCATATGTGCTCCAGTGTATAATGGCCCCGTATATGATGCCCCAATATATGATGGGCCCCATTAATAATGCTCCAGTGTATGATGGGCCCATGGATGATGCTCCAGTGTATGATGGGCCACATTTATAATGCTACAGTGTATGATGGGCCCCATATATAATGCTACAGTTTATAATGGGCCCTATCTATGATGATCACCATCCAAACTATTTCTTTGATTGATGGGGCGGTCAAGAACGAGGAACCCATGTGCATTCTGTCGATTGACGCAGAAAATGCTTTCGACAGGGTGTATTGGGATTTTATATTTCAAACTTTAGAAGGAATTGGCTCAAAAGAAACTATGCCCCGTAGAATTTCTGCCCTGTACTCATCTCCCAGTGCTCAAGTTAAAATGAATTGTGCACTTTCAAACACATTTTTAATTTGGAATGGCACTAGGCAAGGCTGTCCTTTTTCACCCTTGCTTTATATATACTCACTATGGAACATCTAGCAACCGCGATACGGAATAATCCCTCCATTAGAAGCATAAAAGCCCAACCAGAAGAGCTCAAACTGGCACTTTTTGCAGATGATATCCTATTGTATGTCTCTTCCCCAACTATAAGTCTCCCAAATATTATCTCAGAATTACATAGATTTGGTCGTCTGAGCAATTTCAAAATTAATACCCACAAATTGGAGATTCTCATTATCTCAATCCAACCAAGTGAGGTGGAGAGTTTGGCAGCTTAATTTCCCTTTAAGTGGTGATCAGATTCTCTTACCTATCAAGGAATAAAAATCACCGCCAAAGTATCTAATCTTTATGAAGCAAACTTTAAGACAGCTTTACATAAAGCTGAGTTCGACTTGGAAAAATGGCATAAAATACCTTATCTTGGTTTGGAAGAGTGAGCGCTATTAAAATGGATAAATTACCCCATCTCCTATATTATTTCCAAACAATCCCCTTGTATTTACCTGCCTCCTTTTTCGCACGTCTTAAAAAAGCGATTACTTGTTTAATTTGGTCACAAAACGAGCACGTATTTCATACTTTTTGTTAAGTAGATCGAAGCAAGAAGGGGGAATAGATCTGCCAGTTTTTGCTATGTATAGTCAAGCAGCAATTGGTACATGTATTTTAGATCTGCTTCATAATAAAAACAAAAAAAAAATGGGTTATATTAGAAAATGATCTTAATGGACGTGATTCCTGCATAGTTATTTGGTCCCCGACGGAAGAACGGGATATACCTTTACCCTTCCTCACCAAAAACATGATATCATTTATCAAAAGAGGGAGTCGAGAGCTGGGAGTCTCTTCGTCTCCTGGCCCCCTAACTCCTATATATGACAATCCATCCTTTCCTGCAGGATTAAAAAGAGACACTTATCTACAAAAAAATAGAGCTTCATGCCCAATAGTCCATGATTATGTTACAAGGAGAGGGATGAGGTCTCTCCATGACATTTTTTGGGACAAGGAGCCGCCAACAGCTGCATGGTTCTTTTATAAACAAATAAAGAGTTTTATTATTAAATTAGTCAAACAATCCGATCCATACAGAATATTATCTACGTTTGAGACTCTTTGCTTTCAACAAACTCTATAGATCACACTATCACTTTATTATACAAAACCTTCCAAGAAGGGCAGACCCCATCGAGAGATTTCCCAGCATTTTTTTCAAAATGGGAGATTGATTTGGGTAGACCCTTATCAGTTGAAGAAAGAACAAAGATTCGCTTATGCACATTCAGGTCATCGCTCTGTTCGACATCACAGGAGAGGAGCTACAAAATGTTGTCGAGGTGGTACAGATGACCATCAAATTTAAACGTAATTTATCCAACAACACCGGAGACGTGCTGGAGATGCTTAAAAGATAGAGGTTCATTTGTACACATTTGGTGGCACTGCACACTCATACAGAAACTGTGGTTAGCATCCTTTGATCTCTGCAACAAGCTGTCTATAACCAAAATTACACCCACAATGGAGGTGACCTTACTGTCCTTGTGTAGCTCCTCGATTTCTAGATTTAAGAAAGGTATTCTTAGACATATTTTCACTGCTACCAGGATTACTAGATTTTGGAAACAGGAAAAGGTTCCCTCGCGTTCTGATTTGGTGATGGAACTCAACGACATATATAGAATGGAACAGCTGATAGGACAACTGAATGGTACCACAGGAAAGATATATAACACTTGGGCCCCCTGGGTTATGTTTAGAGAATCATCGGAATAGGACTCTTGGTTGATAGACCCATAGATGATGGGTCAAATGAGTTTACCTACTGAATGGAGCCACATTTCCTACCCCACTCCTTAAAATGCTCCACCCTCCCCTGCCCCCCTTTTTTTTTTCTTTTCCCTTCTATCCCCTTGTTTCTTCTCTATCTTCTTCTTTTGTAGACCTAGAGTCTTAGTCTAGGTACGTTCTTCTTTAAAATTTATAAACAATAAACGGTGGAGCAGGGAGAGGTAAGTATTGCAAGTGCTGGGGCCCTGAGCAAGCAGGTGGTCCTCTCGTGGGTGCCAGCACTGGCACAGGGCCCCTCATAGTACGCCGGTGTCTCAGACGGCGATTGGGCCCCCCACCGTCAGAGACACCGGATTACTATGGGGCGCTCTGTGCCAGAGCCGTCACCCACTAGTGGGCCCCCCACCTGCTCATGGCACAGGCATTTGCCTGGGTGCACCAGGTGCTGACCCCGGCCCTGAGGGGGTAGAGCACAGTTAGAGAGGTGGAAAAAACTGGCATATGCTGATGTGTAGGCTGGACGTTCATCAGCTGCAAATGGAGGAATTGGAGAAGTCGGAGGAAGAGGAGGACAAAGCGAGCCATTTTTCTGGCAGCCTATGTGTCATCAGGGGAAGGTAGTTCAAAATCCTTTGAAACCCAGGCATGGTTCATTTTAATGAAGGTGAGATTACCAACATTTTGGGTTGACAGCTGGGTTCTTCTTTCTGTCAGAATTGATCCAGCAGCACTGAAGGTTGTTTCTGATAGCACACTACCAGCAGGGCAAGCGAGCTCCTGCAAGGCATATTGTGCCAATTCAGGGCAGGTGTCCAGTTTACAGGCCCAGTATTCAAAGGGGAATGAACTGTGAGGGAGAACATCGATAGAGGAGGAGAGGTAATTTTGAACCATAGTTGACAACTGCTGTCTCCTGTCTGTTGCAATCGATTCAGTATTAACAGTCGTGTGAGCGGTACTCGAGAAATCAGTTCACAACATGGTCATGAAACCCCTGTCTCCAACGCCACTTCAGCTGTGTGCACCACGAACACATCTTCTATGTTGCTCAGTACGGCTCGTGGTAGAACCTGCACTGCTGCTGTGTGCTGGGAATGCCTCTAACAAATGGCTTACCAGAGTTTCTTGTTTGTTTGCCAATATTAGCTCTAGGTTCTCCTGTGGCATGATGTTCTGTAATTTGCCTTTATAGTGTGGATTGAGGATGCTGGCCAACCAGTAGTCGTCATCCTTCCTAATTTTGGCAATGGGGGGGTCCCTTTTTAGGATCCGCAAGACATAATCACACATGTGGGCCAATGTTCCAGGTGTCAATGATGCACTGCCAGTGGTGGGCAAAATCCACATCCCTCCAGTCACGCACAAACCCTGTACCTGACCTAGGCAAGCCACCATTTTCTCTTGCCCCTGAGAAGCATCCTCCTCCCCAAACTAATCATCCCCTCCTCCTCTTCCTCTTCTTCCTCCACCTTATCCAGGACAGTTCCCTGAGCAGACAATGGCTGACTATCATCAAGGCTTCCCTCCTCCTCCTCTTCCTCCTCCGCTGCAGACTCCTAATCCTTAATGTGCGTCAAAGTTTGCATGAGCAGATGCATAAGTGGGATGCTCATGCTTATGATGGCGTCGTCAGCGCTTACCAGCCGTGTGCATTGCTCAAAACACTGAAGGACTTTACAGAGGTCTTTCAGCTTTGACCACTGCACACCCGACAACTCCATGTCTGCCCTCAAACTGCCTGCCCGTTTATCCTCCCACAAATGAATTACAGCCTTCCTCTGTTCGCACAGCCTCTCAACCATGTGCATGGTGGAGTTCCACCTTGTTGCAATGTCAATGATTAGGCGGTGCTTGGGGAGGTGAGCGATAGCTGCAGCCTCTGCATACGACTGGAGTCTACGGGTGAGCGACGGATGTGCGAGCACAGTCTTCGCACCTTATGGAGCAGGGCTGTTAACTCCGGATAATTATTTAAGAAACACGGTACCACCAGGTTCAAGTTGTGAGCCAGGCAAGGTATGAGTCTGAGTTTTGCCAAGGATATGGCCACCACAAAATTACGGCCGTTATCACTGACTAGCTTGCCTGGCTCAAGCTGTGTACTGCCCAGCCATGACTCAGTTTCTCACTGCAAGTAATCAGCCAGTACCTCCGCGGTGTGTCTGTTGTCGCCCAAAGACATCAGTTTCAAAACAGCCTGCTGACACTTACCACTAGCTGTTCAATAGTGGGACACCTCATGTGCAACACTGGCAGCTGCGGATGGAGTGCTCGTGTGACTGCGCTCTGTCAACGAGCTTTCGCTTCTGGAGGAGGAGTAGGAGGAGGCTCGAACGCCTAAAGCCAACTGTTGCTTATACCATGGGCTAGGCAGCACTGTCCCACCGCCGCTGTCCCCTGTGGACCCTACATCCACCACATTAACCCAGTTCGCAGTGATGGACACGTAATGGCCCTCGCCATGCCTACTGGCCCATGCATCTGTTGTGAGGTGCACCTTTCCACTCACTGATTGTTTGAGTGCATGGACAATGCGGTCTTTCACATGCAGGTGGAGGGCAGGGATGGCTTTTCTAGAAAAGAAGTGCCGACTGGGTAGGTCATAGCATGGACAGTGTAGGCCATGAGCTCTCGGAACGTGCGCTTTCAACCAAATGGAAGGGCATCATCTCTAATGAGATCAGTTTGGCAATGTAGGTGTTCAAAGCCAGTGTACGCGGATGAGAGGATGGGTACTTTTTTGTCCTACTCAGAGTGTCTGCTAGGGTGTGCTGGACTTGAGAGCTACATACAGTTAGGTCCATATAATTTGGACAGAGACAACATTTATCTAATTTTGATTCTAGACTTTACCACAGTGAATTTTTAACAAAACAATTCAGATGCAGTTGAAGATCAGTTTTTCAGCTTTCTTTTCAGGGTATCCACATTTAAATTGGATGAAGGGTTTAGGAGTTTCAGCTCATTAACATGTGCCACCCTGTTTTTAAAGGGACCAAAAGTAATTGGACAATTGACTCCAAGGCTATTTCATGGACAGGTGTGGGCAATCCCTTCGTTATGTCATTCTCAATTAAGCAGATAAAAGAGCTGGAATTGATTTGAGGTGTGGTGTTTGCATTTGGAAGGTTTTGCTGTGAAGGAAACATGTGGTCAAAGGAGCTCTCCATGCAGGTGAAACAAGCCATCCTTAAGCTGCAAAAACAGAAAAAACACATCCGAGAAATTTCTACAACATTAGGAGTGGTAAAATCTACAGTTTGGTACATCCTGAGAAAGAAAGAAAGCACTGGTGAACTCATCAATGCAAAAAGACCTGGGCGCCCACTGAAGACAACAGTGGTGGATGATCGCAGAATACTCTCCATGGTGAAGAGAAACCCCTTCACAACAGCCAACCAAGTGAACAACACTCTCCAGGAGGTAGGCGTATCAATATCCAAATCTATCATAAAGAGAAGACTGCATGAAAGTAAATACAGAGGGTTCACTGCACGGTGAAAGCCACTCATAAGCATCAAGAATAAAAAGTAGTGTTGAGCGATAGTGCTCGATATCTAAAAATATCGTATCGAAATTGTATCGCCGATAGCACTAAATATCGTCGATATCCGATTTCGATACCGGAAGTCCAATGTAAGTCTATGGGAAAAAAATATTGCAACTAAAAAAAACCTTTATTTCCTTGTAAACACTAAATATACACACATAGAATACATATATATATATATATATACATGTCATTGTGACATATATATATACATATATGTATAGTTTATACACTTCTACATAGTAAAATATCCTCTGATTCAATTGCCGGGTAAAGCCGGCTTCTGTGAAAAGACAGAAGCACCCGACATGAAATGACACTTGGTGTACATAGGGTTAACCATGTCTTTTCATGTCGTTTGCAATCTGATTTGCACAAACAATTACATCAGTCTATGTGTGCAAAATTTCACACCTGTAGGGGTTAATTAAAGGTGTAAATTCGTTGTAAAAAAAACGGACTTTTTTGCTACGAATTTACACCTTTAATTAACCCCTACAGGTGTGAAATTTTGCACACTTACACTCATGTAATTGTTTGTGCAAATCAGATATTAAACTACATGAAAAGACATGGTTAACTCTATGTAAACCAAGTGTCATTTCATGACGGGTTCTGCATTTTCACAAAAGCCGGCAATTGAATTAGCGGCTATTATACTATGTAGAAGTGTATGAACTATAAATATAAATATATATATATATGTGTCACAAATTCAATGACATGTATATATATATATATATGAGGTGTAAAATTGCTGAAAAAAAATGCGTGGGCTCCCGCCCTATTTTCGCAACCAGACAGACAAAGCCAGTGAGTGGGGGCAGATAATAATAGCCCAGAGAGGGACCATTATTTTTGGCCCCCCCCGGCTACTAACATCTGCCCCCAGACACCCCAGAAAGGGCAAATCTCTAATTAGATTTGCCCTTTCTGGCACTTTGCCCGTCTATTCCCATTACCCTGTAGCGGTGGCGAATGGGTTAATAAGGGGTTAAAATGACCTTGCAATTGAAAGGTCACTTTAAGCCAGGTTAATAATTGAGAGCTGTCAATCAGACAACTATCAATTATTAATCCTATTGTATGAAAGAAAAATCAAACACACACACTTTAATAAAAAAGAAGTTTAATGAAATAATCACACAGTTTTTGACCATATTTTATTTACCTGCTAAAACCATTTCCTGTAATAAAAATAAAATAATAAAGCAAAATTATTCTTACCAATCCGATGCACAGTCAGGTCCCACGGTGTAATCCATCAGAAAGGGTTAATGTTTACTGCAGGGACCGCAGCTAATGCTGCAGCCTCACAGTAAACCCCCAAATGAATGAGCTCCTCTCCTGGCTGACAGGAGAGGAAGTGGAAAGCTTAATTGATTGCTTTCCACTTTCACTTCAGGTCAGCCAGGGACACAATCAGTGACGTCAGAGGGAACTGGTTAACAAAAATAGGGGATCTGTCATAGGTGTATCGCCACGAGGATCGTCGCGATTACACACTCTGACTTCTCACAGCTGAGTTGCTGTTACTTTGTGTTAGGTAATGAGAGAGTTAATTTTACCTAGCTCTTTGCTAAGACTAGGTGCAGCCTCGCCCGACTGCTTTTGATTATGTTCTAATTAGTTTCCTTTATATTCCTGCCAGTCTGCTTGTTAGACGCCGGTGAAAGCATTCATGTAGTCTAGCAGACTGGATCGGTTCTGAGAATATTTAAGCTAAGAGCTCCTTAGTTGTTTTTACTCTTATAGCTTATAGTTTATCTCTGAGACCTTAGGTGTTCCTACTGTGTGTGAGTGTTGTATGTAAGACTTTATTTACTTTATTTCTTGTCTTTCTTGTATGTCTTTCTGTTCATTAACCGTTACCTGTTCATTCCCTTTGGTGGTATTCAGGGTCCTTCTTAGGACTAGAATACAGTTGGCAGGGATTGATAGGAGACAGGGTTTACGCTGGTGGCCTGGACCTCTGTACCTTTAACAGTACCTCCAGGTAGAGGGATTAGTTAGGACCCCAGTTCAGGGTCAGCTTAGACCCCGGTCACCCTCTAGCCGGAGACAGCGTATAACGGATTCCGTTTTGACCCACTGGACATTCTGTCAGGTAAATCTATGTTATCATATATCTATGCGCATGTTATATAGTATGTTGCCCTTTTGATATAGATTACTGACATCACATATATATATCTGCTATACAGCGTGACATTTTCACCGGCCCAACTAAAGATTCTCCCCAGCTGTCATGGATCCAGTAGCCCAGCTGGCCCGGCAGTTGCAGGGGTTGTCCATGGAATTTGCAGACATTAAGTCCAAGGTTTTGTCCCCCCCGGAGCAAACCAGATCTGAACCTAAGGTTGCTCTCCCGGACAGGTTCACTGGTGGGCGGGACAAATTTTTTACTTTCCGGGAGGCATGTAAATTGTACTTTCGGCTGCGGCCTCGGTCATCTGGGAGTGAAGAGCAGAGGGTGGGAATTGTTATCTCGCTCTTACAAGGGGACCCTCAATCTTGGGAGTTCTCTATTCCTCCAGGCTCCCCAGATCTCCAGTCAGTGGATCGATTTTTTACTGCCCTGGGTCTGGTATATGATGATCCGGATCGAGTCTCCCTTGCTGAAACAAGGTTACGTAAAATACGGCAAGGAAATCGTCCAGCGGAGGAATATTCTTCTGAGTTCCGTAGATGGGCAACAGATACTCAGTGGAATGACCCAGCTCTTAGGAGCCAGTTTTGTCAAGGGTTGTCTGACAAATTAAAAGATGTGTTGGCTCAGTATGATTCTCCTCCATCACTGGAGGCTGCTATGGCCCTCGCTATTCGCATTGATAGACGACTTTGGGGAAGACGCGAGGTAACTCCGCCTCCCGTGATGACTCCGCCTACTACTAAGGTCCCTTATACTGAGGTTCCCCTGGTCTGTTCTGAGGAACCCATGCAGTTGGGAGGGACATCATTTTGTAGGAGGGAATCGGCGGTGCGCCGCAAGACTAGAAGGTGTTTCTTTTGCGGGAGAGAGGGACATTTTGTTGGGGGGTGTCCATCCCGGACCTCTTTGAGCCAAGGAGTTAACCTGGGAGTGTGTATTTCGTCCCAAATCCCTCTCAGTTTCTCGTGCCTGCGGAGGTGGTGATTGGTACTAGAACTGAGAGGATTTCTGTTTTTCTTGATAGTGGGTCCGGGGCTAATCTGGTGGACGCTCGGTTTGCCCAGGTGCATGGTATGCAACTGAGTGTATTGGCCAAACCGGTCCCTATACTCTCTATTGATTCTAGACCTCTTGGTCAAGGTAGCTTGGTACAAGCTGTTCATAACATAGATCTTCGAGTAGGGGCAATACATAAAGAGCAATTGTCTTGTTATGTGTTGGAGGGTCTACCTACTCCTATTGTGTTGGGACTTCCTTGGTTGGCTAAACATAACCCAGTGATTGATTGGCAATCCAGAAAGATAAGCCAGTGGGGTGAATTTTGCAAGAATAACTGCATGAGCACGGTCATCGGTGCGGTTGTGCCTAGGACTTTGCCTCCTTTTCTGGAGGACTTTGGGGAGATGTTCTCAGAGGAGGGGTGTAAAGAGTTACCTCCTCATCACGCATATGACTGCTCAATAAAGTTGCTTCCTGATGCCTTATCTCGTACTTTCCCAGGGACCGGGAGGATGGATGATCCGGTTCCTATTCCTCAGGAGGGAGTTGTAGTGTCAGCTGTATGCTCTGAGCTTGAGGGGAGGTATTGGGGGCTCAGGGGACGCCCCTGTGGGACTTCCAGGGAGACTGATAGTTCCAGATCGGTTAAGACTGAAGGTTACGGGGAACCGTTACAAACGGATGGCTGATAGGGGGAGAGTTTCTGGTCGAGATCTGAAGGTGAACGATCTGGTGTGGTTGTCTACCAGGAATATAAAACTTGAAGTTCCCTCCTGGAGGTTGGGTCCCAGATTCATCGGGCCGTACAGGATCAGTTCCATAGTTAATCCTGTGGCATTTCGTCTGGACCTCCCTCCTACGTTTAAAAATCATAATGTGTTTCACAGGTCATTACTTAAAAAGTATGTGGCACCAGTTATACCGTCACCTCTACCTCCTTCAGTGGTGGTCAATGATAACGTGGAAATTCATGGGTCGAAAATCATTGACTCACGTCTCAGTCGCCGATCCCTTCAGTGCTTGGTTCATTGGAGGGGGTATGGTCCTGAGGAGGGGACGTGGGTCCCTGCGTCTGATGTTAACGCAGATCGATTGGTTCAGACCTTTCACACAACTCACCCAGGCAGACCTGGCCTTGAGGGTCCGGAGGCCCCTCGTAGAAGGGGGGGTACTGTCATGGGTGTATCGCCACGAGGATCGTCGCGATTACACACTCTGACTTCTCACAGCTGAGTTGCTGTTACTTTGTGTTAGGTAATGAGAGAGTTAATTTTACCTAGCTCTTTGCTAAGACTAGGTGCAGCCTCGCCCGACTGCTTTTGATTATGTTCTAATTAGTTTCCTTTATATTCCTGCCAGTCTGCTTGTTAGACGCCGGTGAAAGCATTCATGTAGTCTAGCAGACTGGATCGGTTCTGAGAATATTTAAGCTAAGAGCTCCTTAGTTGTTTTTACTCTTATAGCTTATAGTTTATCTCTGAGACCTTAGGTGTTCCTACTGTGTGTGAGTGTTGTATGTAAGACTTTATTTACTTTATTTCTTGTCTTTCTTGTATGTCTTTCTGTTCATTAACCGTTACCTGTTCATTCCCTTTGGTGGTATTCAGGGTCCTTCTTAGGACTAGAATACAGTTGGCAGGGATTGATAGGAGACAGGGTTTACGCTGGTGGCCTGGACCTCTGTACCTTTAACAGTACCTCCAGGTAGAGGGATTAGTTAGGACCCCAGTTCAGGGTCAGCTTAGACCCCGGTCACCCTCTAGCCGGAGACAGCGTATAACGGATTCCGTTTTGACCCACTGGACATTCTGTCAGGTAAATCTATGTTATCATATATCTATGCGCATGTTATATAGTATGTTGCCCTTTTGATATAGATTACTGACATCACATATATATATCTGCTATACAGCGTGACAGGATCCCCTCGAAAAAAAATGGCATGGGGTCCCCCCTATTTTTGTTAACCAGCCAGATGAAGCAGACCGCTGAGGCCTGGATTTTCAGGCTGTTAAGGAGCCAAGATCCATGGACCTTGCCAGCCTGATAATACCAGGCCACAGCAGTCTGCATATCTTGGCTGATTAACAAAAATAGGGGATCCCCTCGAAAAAAAATGGCGTGGGGTCCCCCTATTTTTGTTAACCAGCCAGATGAAGCAGACCGCTGAGGCCTGGTTTTTCAGGCTGGTAAGGATCCAATATCCATGGACCTTGCAAGCCTGATAATACCAGGCCACAGCAGTCTGCTTAGCTTGGCTGGTTAACAAAAATAGGGGATCCCCTCGAAAAAAAAAACAGCGTAGGGGTCCCCCTATTTTTGTTAACCAGCCAAGTAAAATGCAGACTGCTGCGGCCTGGTATTAAAAGACTGTCAAGGCCCATGGATTTTGGCCCTCAACAGCCTGATAATACCAGGCTACAGCAGCCCCACATTTGGCGCTTCAAAAGATGTGCCAATTGTGGCACTTTACCCGGCTCTTCCCACTTGCCCTGTAGCGGTGTCAAGTGGGGTAATAAGGGGTTAATGTCACCGTTGATTGCACGGTGACAATAAGCCCGGTTAATAATGGAGAGGCGTCAATAAGACACCGATCCATTATTAATCCCAAAGTTATTAAATGTTTAAAAAAAAGACACAGCAAGAAAAAAGTCTTTTAATGAAATAAAAGAGACAACACAGTTTTCATTTCTTTTATTGTACTCTCATTCCTGCGACGCCATCGATCTCCTGTAAAAAAAGAAAAAAAAAAAACCAACAGTATACCACCTGTCCGACGCAGTCCATAGTAACGACAGTCCCACGACGATCCAGCTCTGCTACATCCCGGCGCAGCACAGCTGATTACCTGCTTCCCCGGCGGTGACGTCATCGGACTGACTGCTTTACGGCCGGGATTACCCAGCAGTCACTGCAGTTATCGCGAGAAACTGCATGTGACCGCCGGGGAGAAGAGGATGGCGGCCATGAAGCAGTCCAGGACGTGACCGCCGGAGATCTTCTGCCAGGTAAGTGCCGCTGACTCCTGACAGACCCGACCGACGGACACTGACAGTGACAGACCCGACCGACGGACACAGACAGTGACAGTGACAAATCCGATTCCGGTATTCGATAAGACGAAAATATCGAAACGAATTATCGAAAGGCCGATAGAGCTAATATCGCCCGATAGCCGATATTTACATTATCGTATCGCTCAACACTAATAAAAAGGCTAGGCTGGACTTTGCTAACAAACATCTAAAAAAGACAGCACAGTTCTGGAAGAACATTCTTTTGACAGATAAAACCAAGATCAACCTCTACCAGAATGATGGAAAGAGAAAAGTATGGCGAAGGCGTGGTACAGCTCATGATCCAAAGCATACCACATCATCTGTAAAGCACGGCGGAGGCAGTGTGATGGCTTGGGCATGCATGGCTGCCAGTGGCACTGGGTCACTAGTGTTTATTGATGATGTGACACAGGACAGAAGCAGCGGAATGAATTCTGAGGTATTCAGAGCCATACTGTGTGCTCAGATCCAGCCAAATGCAGCCAAACTGATTGGTCTTCGTTTCATACTACAGATGGACAATGACCCAAAACATAAAGCCAAAGCAACCCAGGATTTTATTAAAGCAAAGAAGTGGAATATTCTTGAATTGCCAAGTCAGTCACCTGATCTCAACCCAATTGAGCATGCATTTCACTTGTTAAAGGCTAAACTTCAGACAGAAAGGCCCACAAACAAACAGCAACTGAAAACCACCGCAGTGAAGGCCTGGCAGAGCATCAAAAAGGAGGAAACACAGGGTCTGGTGATGTCCATGAGATCAAGACTTCAGGCAGTCATTGCCAACAAAGGGTTTTCAACCAAGTACTAGAAATGAACATTTTATTTACAATTATTTAATCTGTCCAATTACTTTTGGTCCCTTTAAAAACAGGGTGGCACATGTTAAGGAGCTGAAACTCCTAAACCCTTCATCCAATTTTAATGTTGATACCCTCAAATGAAAGCTGAAAGTCTGAACTTCAACTGCATCTGAATTGTTTTGTTTAAAATTCATTGTGGTAATGTCTAGAACCAAAATTAGATAAATGTTGTCTCTGTCCAAATATATATGGACCTAACTGTATGGGGGAACTAGCGGTGGACATGGCGGACTGAGAGGGGGCTGGTGATGGTGGTGGTGGTGGTGATGGCCTAGATTCAGTCTTTCACAGCAAAAACATTGTGATTCCCTGACTGCTTTGGCCTTGCGACAAAACCTCAACATTTCTTGCTGGTGGTGTGCTAACCGGTGGGCTTACAGTGGGGGAAGCGATGTAGCGTTGCTGGCTACCTTCAGTCGGAGCAGGTGCACATGTGCTACCTGAGGTTTTGTAGTCCGTCCACGCTTGCAAGTGCATGTTGTTTAAATTTCTAAGCATGCAACTGGTATTCAAATTTCAGAGATTTTTCCCTCGGCTTAAGGTCTTTCCGCACTTCTTACAGATAACCTTTGCCTCATC
The DNA here is from genome assembly GCA_033576555.1 of Oophaga sylvatica. Classification (NCBI taxonomy): domain Eukaryota; kingdom Metazoa; phylum Chordata; class Amphibia; order Anura; family Dendrobatidae; genus Oophaga; species Oophaga sylvatica. The sequence goes on from JARQOD010005798.1 coordinate 38,175, forward strand.
AATAGGATTTTGGTCAAAAAAGTGCCACACTGCACTCTTCCTACTATGGGATAAATTTTCAGGGCTTGCATGCTGTGCTAATTTGTCCATCTGGCCAAGCTGTCCTGCAACCCTTTGTGTCTTTTTAACACGTTTTTGGACTGCTACGGGCCTGCCAGATAACCACAGCTGCGATGTCGATGCCTGCTGCGGATCCTCCTCCTCTTCTGAGCTATTGCCAGCAGGACCCTCTTCCCCCAATTGATGCCAATCCGGGTCAATAACTGGTTCATCCATCACCTCCTCTTCAATTTCATCTGCACCTTCCTCTTTGTCACCGTGTAAGGTGGTACAGTATGCGGGAAGGGGCACCTGAGTTTCATCATGGTCAGATTCTGGCTCAGTAGACTGCGAGGGCAATGTAGTGCTCTGGGTCATTGTACCAGCAGAATCAGATAGCAGTGGCTTTGCATCAGTGCACTCCATGTCAGATTCATCTTGGACTGGGGAATTCAGGATTTGACTTGATAACCCAGGCATGGTATGTGAAAAGAGCTCCATGGAGTAATCTGAAGTGTGGCCTGCCGCATCCTTCTCTTTTGGTGGGGGTGAAGGACACAAGGAAAGGTCTTGTTCCTGACCAGGAGCCTGCACTGACGACTCAGTGCTTGCATTTTTTGAAACTTCAGAAGAGGAGACGATGGAGCTTGAGGCTGTTTCAGCAATGTAAGTCAAAACCTGTTCCTGATGCCCTGGCTTTAAAAGCAGTTTACCTACTCCCAGAAAAGGGAGTCTTCCAGGCTTTCTGGAGCCAGACGATGACGCAGGCTCCACACCTCCTGCCTTAGGTGCTATTGTGCTTTTGGCACTACCAGCAGATGCACCACCACCACCATCAGTACCAGAGGCCCCTCCCACCCACGTCCACGGCATCTTCCACCATACTTCCTCATGGTTTGGAAAATGTACCAAAAATACCAGCAGATATATGGTACTGTATCAGAAGCATACAGCTGTATACGGTGAAGGGGAAATTGTAAATGTCCGTATATATTTCCGGAGTCACAAACAGATGCTCTCAGGCTCAGTATGGATTAAGGCCTCTTTCACACATCCGTTTTTTTGTATCAGGCATGATCCGTCGAACACCTGAAGGGACGGATCCGGCGCTGAAATAAAAAAACTGATGCAACGGATCCGTTTTTTTTCTGGATCCGACCTGAACTTTTGAACGCAGAAAAAGAGGGTTTTGGATGCCCGGAGACACTGGAAAATGTAGTAGTAGTAGTAGTAGTAGTAGTAGTAGTAGTAGTAGTAGTAGACCCTGATTTCCAGAATCCGGATCAGACTTTTGACGGATTGCACAAAAGTCTGATCCGGGTTCCATTGACTTCTATTGTTTCCGGCCGCCTGATGCGCCGCTTCAGGCACTATCAGGCGGCTCCGGTAAACAAAAAAAAGTTACATGCACCGTTTTGTCCGGCCGCCGGAATGTACATTTCCGCCGGATCTGGACAAAAACAGATACAACGCAATGACATCAGCACGATCCCGCGCTAATGAAAGTCAATGGTAAAAAGACGCATCCGGTACCGAATCCGTTTTTTTAGCAACACGCCGGATCATGCCTGATACAAAAAAACGGATGTGTGAAAGAGGCCTAAACCATAAAATAAAAAGCAGAAAAAGGGTACTGTATCTGAAGATACCAGATGTATATAGTATAAGGGAAAATTGTAAATTGCCGTATATATTTGCGGAGTCACAGACAGACGCTCAAAGGCTCAGTATGGATTAGACCACAATATAAAAAGCTGAAAAGTCTAAGTTACTTACCGTTAACGGTATTTTTCGAAGACCATGACAGCACCCAACGAGAGAGAGGATCCGCCCTTCAGGAACAGGAAACCTACAGATACATAAGGGCGGCACCTCTCCCACGCATCAGTTGGTTTACAGAGCACAAGAGGACCACCAAGGTTAATGACAATCACAAGCTCTATACAACATTATTGCGTATCAGTATTTCATTTTATGTGAAACTTATAAGAGGAAGAAGTGCGCGCCGATAAGATAAAGGGAGGGAATATAAGGGGTGCTGTCATGGTCTTCGAAAAATACCGTTAACGGTAAGTAACTTAGACTTTATTCTAAGCTCATGACAGCACCCAACGAGAGAATTACAGAGAGTAATAACTACTCAGGGAGGGACTACAGCCTGCAGCACCCTTACCCCAAAGGAGAGATCAGAGGAAGCACCCAAGTCTAATCTATAATGATTGAAGAAAGTGCTTGGAGAGGACCAAGTGGCGGCCTTACATATCTGGTCGATGGAGACTTCCGACCTTTCCGCCCACGAGGTTGCCATGGCTCGAGTGGAATGTGCCCTCAGTTTTTCTGGTGCCAGCCTGCCTTTTGAGGTGTATGCTAATGCAATAGCCTCCCTGATCCATCTAGCTAATGTGGCCCTTGATACTCTAAGGCCCTTCCTGGGGCCTTGGAAAGAAACAAATAAGGCGTTATCTTTTTTCCAGGGATCAGTAATAGCTAGATACTCTAAGAGACATCTCCTCGCGTCTAAGGTATGGAGTTTCTCTTCTTTTTGGTTACTAGGATTAGGCAAGAATGATGGTAGGATTATCTCCTGAGATCTATGGAAGGTGGATGCCACTTTAGGTAGGTATGCCGGATCAGTCCTAAGTATTACCCTATCGTCCTGAATTTGTGTATATGTAGGAAGTCTAGAGAGTGCCTGGATGTCACTCACCCTTCGTGCTGATGTTAGAGCCACCAAGAAAGCTACTTTGATAGAGAGGATTTTAATCGAGGCGACTGAGATGGGTTCAAATGGAGCCTCCGTCATGGCTGTGAGTACTAAGTTTAAATCCCAAGGCATAAACATATTCTTGACTATACATCTTGATCTCGCTGCCGCTTTGATAAATCTACTGACCCAATAGTTTCTAGCTATGTCACAGTGAAAAAGGGCTCCCAGGGCAGAAACCTGTACTTTGAGGGTACTGGTGGAAAGACCCATATCTAACCCTTTTTGTAGAAACTCTAGAATCTGAGATACTGGGACTGATTCTCTAGCCGTAATTCCTGAGACCTGTAAGAATTTCCTCCAGGTCCTGCCATAGATCTTAGTTGTAACTTCCTTCCTACTCTTAAGAAGGGTATTAATCAATTCAGGAGAAAACCCTAACAATAGCGACCGCTCAAATTCCACGCCGTCAGATGCAGGCCAGCCACCTGAGGATGGTACACTGGACCCTGGGACAGGAGATCTGGAATGTCCGGTAGAGTCCATGGGTCGGTTACTGACATGGTCCTGAGGCTCGAGAACCATGCTCTCTTGGGCCAAAAGGGTGCTACTAAGATCACATTTGCTTTGTCCTTCCTGATCTTTCTGACTACCAGAGGAATCAGAGACAAGGGGGGAAACGCATAAGCCAGTGAAAAATCCCATTGTATTAGAAAGGCATCTACTGCCAGCGGATTTTCTCTGGGGTTTAGGAGCAGAACTGTTCTACCTTCCGATTCCTTCTGATGGCAAAAAGGTCTACGTCTGGTTGCCCCCATTTGCATATGATCATGTTGAAGATGACGCTCTTTAGTGACCATTCCCCTTGTCTTAGAAGGTGGCGGCTTAAAAAGTCTGCGGTGGTGTTTTCCTCCCCTCTTATATGCAATGCTGTTAAGGATAGAAAATGTCTTTCTGCCAGATGGAACAGGCATTCTGACACTTGCATGAGAGGACCAGATCGAGTGCCTCCCTGGTGGTTGATATAGGCTACCGCAACCTGATTGTCGGACAAAATTTGCACGTGATGACCCTGTAGATAAATGAGGAGTCTTTTTACTGCAAATTCTACTGCCGTAAGCTCTTTCATGTTAGAGGACATGTCTATCTGATGATGTTGCCATAAGCCCTGCACTACAGAATCAGACATATGAGCCCCCCAACCCGTGGGACTAGCATCCGTGGTGACCACTCTGGTTATGTTATACTCCCAGGGCACCCCTTTGGATAGGTTACGATTATCCAGCCACCATTCTAAGGACTTAATTGTGGCCTGGGATAAAGTTAGTCGGCTCTCCAGGCGGTTTCCTAGGCTCTTATCGTAACGCAAGACCTCCGCCTGTAAAGTCCTGGCATGAAACCGTGCCCATTGTACCGCAGGGATGCAGGAGGAAAGAGAGCCCAACAAGGACATGGCTTTCCTAAGAGACATGGTGGGATTATTGGAGGCATTTAGGATCTGATAGTGCAGGCGTATTAGTTTGTCGGGTGGAAGTCGACATTCTTGCTTTTGGGAATCTAAAGTCAGGCCCAAAAACTGTTGTACTTGGATCGGCTGCAATCGAGACTTCGCAATATTTAGTAGCCACCCCAACTGTTCTAGAACAGATATTGCTTTATTTAACTGTTCCTGACAATGGTCCGCTGTTTTGCCTATAATCAGGAAGTCATCGAGGTAGGGAATTATCAAGATATGAGATTCTCGCAGGTGGGCCATCACTTCTGCTACGACTTTTGTAAATACCCGAGGGGCAACTGCAAGACCGAATGGTAGAGCCTTATATTGAAAATGTTGCAGTGAGACTTCTAGCCACACTACCACTCTAAGAAAACGCTGATAGGTTACTTGGATGGGGACATGGTAATAGGCGTCTTTTAAGTCCAATACCACCATGAAACAGTTTTTAAACAATAATTTTATTGTGGAATTGACTGTTTCCATTTTAAACGGCCGTATTATCAGAAATTTGTTCAAGGCTTTTAAATTAATTATCGTCCTGAAGGAGCCATCCGGCTTCTGGACTAAAAATAGAGGGGAGTAAAAGCCTCTACCCCTTTCCATTGCAGGTACCTGCACCAGGACCTCTTTATAAATCCAGAATTTCTGCCTCCAGTACTGCCTGCTCTGCTGAAGAAGACCGGATGGGAGTAACCTTAAAGGTGTCTCGGGGTAGCTTAGAAAATTCTAACATGAGTCCTGAAGCCACTAGGTTCAAAATCCAACTGCTGCTGGATATTCTGGACCAGGCCGGGTAGAAGGCCGACAATCTACCTCCCACCGGAGCTGCTAGTCATTTGGAAGTCTTCTTGGGATCTCGAGACGGGCCTCTGAACATGTATCCCGTACCTTTCCTCTTTCTATCGTCCCATGTGCCTCGCTCTCTGGACGACCTTCTGCGATTAAACCTCTTTCTGCCGAAGGGACGTCTATATGAGGGATTTGGAATACTGGGGAATTTTTTCTTATCATCCCCTGCCTTTTCCAAGAGTTCGTCTAGGACAGGGCCAAACAAGTATTCGCCCTCACAAGGGATAGAACAGAGACGGGATCTAGCCTGAATGTCACCCGGCCAACATTTGAGCCATAGAGCCCTACGTGCTGCATTTGACAGCCCCGCAGCCCTGGCAGCCATCCATACAGAGTCGGCGGAAGAATCTGCCAAAAAGCTGCTGCATTCTGAATAATTGGAAAGGATTTTATCATGGACTCTCGGGAGGCACCTTCTTCCATCTGCGACTTTAGCTGATCTAACCAGACCATTACGGATCTAGCCGTACAAGTGGCAGCCACTGCTGGTCTCAAAGCTCCCGCTGACATCTCCCAAGTACCTTTTAGAAAAGAGTCAGCTTTTTTGTCCAGCGGATCTTTTAGGCTCCCCATGTCCTCAAAGGGTATGGAGGATTTCTTGGAGGCCTTGGCTACCGCAGCATCTAGTTTTGGGGCTTTGTCCCATTTATCCACCGCTGGATCTTCAAAGGGGTATCTGCGCTTGAATGTCGGGGCAACTGAACCCCTTTTTTCTGGCTTTTTCCATTCCTTATTTATCAAATTTTGAATTGAATTATTTAAGGGAAAAGACCTACGTTTTTTCGGGTCTAATCCCCTGAACATAAAGTCCTGGACCGACCGCTCAGGCCTCGAGTCTTCAATCCCCATGGTGGATCTAATTGCCCTGACCAGTCTATCCATCTGATCTAGGGGAAAACAAAATCTGGTAGACTCCTCTTTCGACGAGGAAGATGAGTGCGAAGGAGACGATGAAGTGGACCTCAGCGAATCTTCGCCTCTGTTAGGCCTGGCTGGGGAATCTGAGTCCGAGTCCCTTGAACCCCTTTTTGACCTAGATGATTCTCCTCGAGAAATGGCTTTCATCTCTGTTCTAATCATATCCCTCAGGTTTGAAGTAAAGTCTGGAGTTTCTTCAGCTACCTGTAGGGAGTGCGGGGAAGATCTGTAGGGCATTGCCCTGTTTCAAACAGGGACTAACGACCACCCCTATATCCCTGTCCCCACCGTTTTGCTGCCCCCAAAGGGTTTTTACACAAGCTTTTAGGGTAGGTCAGGCGGGGGAGTTGACCGCAGGGGGGGCACTTTCCCCTATGTTTCCCTTTTTCCGCAAAATTTTTTTCCCCTGAAAAAAGGGAAAAAAAACAAGGGAGGAATAAACTGCTTCATCGGGTAAACTTTCACGAAGATCCTCTTCCCCCGCCAGCAGAAATAGGTCCCGGGAATCAGGGGGGGGACCAGGTGATGACGATGCCTCCACCGCTCTGGGGGAACCCAAAGGGAAAGGATCCATGCCCTTTTGGGTTCTTTATTGGTTTGCGACCAAGAGCAGTCCCCCCTGCTAAACCATGCAGGCCCGCTGTTTCTGCGGGAGTTTCTGACCCCTCCATGTTTGGATCAGAAGAAATTGGCAGCGGGGAAAGGCCCCCCTTTTATTCCCCGGATATCCGGAAAACAGAAAAGCGGTCAAAGCCACCCAATTCCCCCTCCCCCCCGGTCTAACCCGCCCCCCCCCCCTTACTGCAGCGCCCGTCCCCCCCAAACCCCCCTGACCTCACCGCTCCGTGTATCGGGGGTCGGCTGCAAATTTTCCACCCCCGCGCAAAAGGAGAAAAACGCCCCCGGCTCCTGATTTCCCGGGTCCGGGTCTCAAGCCACGCCCCCCGCCACGCGTAAACCCCCGCCCCCCGGGAAGATCCCCGGGGACGCGCTGGGGGAGACGCAGAGGCGCCAACCGGGGCCCAGAAAACCCCCAAACGCTCACCCCCTGCGCAGTTTCATGTCGCACAGATTGGGCCCCGGGAGCACCGCAAAGATTACCGCCCAAGGGGGGGAAAAGAGTATCTAGGAGGGGGTGGCCATACTCACCTCTACGCTGGCCAGAAACTGGATCCCCCGGGAAAAAAACCGCTTTCCCGCTGCTCCGCACACGCCGGAAACCCTGCCCGGGCCCACCGTGGGGCTCCAGGGGTCCCCGCACCAGGTCGAGGTAGGGGAAAATAATCGCTACCTGAGTCGGGCCGGTTTTGGGCCCGGGAAACAGGAGGATTCTTTATCTGTAGGGTTTCCCCCCCTCCAGGGAAAAGGAAACCAATGATGCGTGGGAGAGGTTTTCCGCCCTTATGTTTTCTGTAGGTTTCCTGTTTCCTGAAGGGCGGCTCCCCTCTCTCGTTGGGTGCTGTCATGTGCTTCGAATAAAAAATTCTGTTTTCTGAAAATACCAGGTTATGTATTTTAAGGGAAAAAATTTTTAAAACCCTGTATATATTTGCAGAGTCACAGACAGAGCTCTCAGGCTCAGTATGGATTAACCAAATATAAAAAGCTGAAAAAAAGGGGACTGTATCAAAGATACCCGGGGTATATAGTATAAGGGAAATTTGGGAAATCTCCGTATATAATTTTCCCAGTCACAGAAAAAACGCCTCACTCAGTAAAGGGTTAGACCAAAAAAATAAAAAGCTGAAAAAGGGGACTGTATCTGAAGAAACCCGGTTTTATATAATAAAGGGGGAAAATTTTTAAATCTTTCCGTATATATTTGCGGAACACAGACAGTATCCAGGCTCAGTATGGATTAGACCAGAAATAAAAAGCTGAAAAAGGGACGTTTCACAAATAAACCCGGTTATAAGTATAAAGGGGAAATTTAAAAACTCTGTAAAAAAATTTTTTGGGGTCACACACAGATA
>JARQOD010005799.1:0-46152 GCA_033576555.1 Oophaga sylvatica
GGCAATCCAGAAAGATAAGCCAGTGGGGTGAATTTTGCAGGAATAACTGCATGAGCACGGTCATCGGTGCGGTTGTGCCTAGGACTTTGTCTCCTTTTCTGGAGGACTTTGGGGAGATGTTCTCAGAGGAGGGGTGTAAAGAGTTACCTCCTCATCGCGCATATGACTGCTCAATAAAGTTGCTTCCTGATGCCTTATCTCGTACTTTCCCAGGGGCCGGGAAGACGGATGATCCGGTTCCTATTCCTCAGGAGGGAGTTGTAGTGTCAGCTGTATGCTCTGAGCTTGAGGGGGAGGTATTGGGGGCTCAGGGGGACGCCCCTGTGGGACTTCCAGGGAGACTGATAGTTCCAGATCGGTTAAGACTGAAGGTTACGGGGAACCGTTACAAACGGATGGCTGATAGGGGGAGAGTTTCTGGTCTAGATCTGAAGGTGAACGATCTGGTTTGGTTGTCTACCAGGAATATAAAACTTAAAGTTTCCTCCTGGAGGTTGGGTCCCAGATTCATCGGGCCGTACAGGATCAGTTCCATAATTAATCCTGTGGCATTTCGTCTGGACCTCCCTCCTACGTTTAAAATTCATAATGTGTTTCACAAGTCATTACTTAAAAAGTATGTGGCACCAGTCATACCGTCACCTCTACCTCCTCCTTCAGTGGTAGTCAATGATAACGTGGAATTTCATGGGTCGAAAATCATTGACTCACGTCTCAGTCGCCGATCCCCTCAGTACTTAGTTCATTGGAGGGGGTATGGTCCTGAGGAGAGGACGTGGGTCCCTGCGTCTGATGCTAACGCAGATCGATTGGTTCGGACCTTTCACACAACTTACCCGGACAGACCTGGTCATGAGGGTCCGGAGGCCCCTCGTAGAAGGGGGGGTACTGTCATGGGTGCATCGCCACGAAGATCGTCGCGATTGCACATTCTGACTTCTCACAGCTGAGCTGCTGTTTCTTTGTGTTTGGTAATGAGAGAGTTAATTTTACCTAGCTCTTTGCTAAGACTAGGTCCAGCCTCGCCCGGCTGCTTTTGATTATGTTCTAATTAGTTTCCTTTATATTCCTGCCAGTCTGGGTGTTAGATGCCGGTGAAAGCATTCATGTAGTCTAGCAGACTGGATCGGTTCTGAGAATATTTAAGCTAAGAGCTCCTTAGTTGTTTTTACTCTTACAGCTTATAGTTTATCTCTGAGACCTTAGGTGTTCCTACTGTGTGTGAGTGTTGTATGTAAGACTTTATTTAATTTATTTCTTGTCTTTTTTGTATGTCTTTCTGTTCATTAACCGTTACCTGTTCATTCCCTTTGGTGGTAATCAGGGTCCTTCTTAGGACTAGATTACAGTTGGCAGGGATTGATAGGAGACAGGGTTTACGCTGGTGGCCTGGACCTCTGTACCTTTAACAGTACCTCCAGGTAGAGGGATTAGTTAGGACCCCAGTTTAGGGTCAGCATAGACCCCGGTCACCCTCTAGCCGGAGACAGCGTATAACGGATTCCGTATTGACCCACTGGACATTGTCAGGTAATTCTATGTTCTCATATATCTATGCGCATGTTATATAGTATGTTGCCCTTTTGATATAGATTACTGACATCACATATATATATATCTGCTATACAGCGTGACAGTGTGATTATCTTGCAGTATCTAAAGATAAACTGAAACAAATACAGACCTTCACAGAAAAAGATAAAACACTACAGATATTAAAAACTGTGATCCTGCAGGGCTGGCCAAAATATAAGCAGCATGCTCCAAAGGAAGTTGCTCCATTCTTCCATATACGAGATGAACTGTCAGTACACCAAGGAATCATCATAAAGGGAGAAAGGGCAGTGATACCGGAGACTCTGAGAAGAGACATACTACAGAAATTACACTCGTCCCACTTGGGCATTGAAGGATGTTTGCGGCGAGCAAGAGAATCAGTTTATTGGCCGGGTATGAATGATCACATAAAAAGTTACATAGCACAATGTGAGATATGTGCGTCCGGCGGGTATAAACAACCGAAAGAGCCATTGCAACCGCATGCCGTTCCAAATAGACCATGGTCAAAAATAGGAATAGATTTGTTCACATTGGAGGAAAGAGAATACCTGGTAACTGTGGACCATTTTTCTAATTTTTGGGAAGTGGACCATTTGCAGGATACAAGAGCAAGAACAGTTATTAAAAAACTCAAGGCTCATTTTGCCAGATATGGGATTCCAGAGATTGTTTTTACTGATAATGCCGCTCAATTTAGGTCAGAAGAGTTCAAGGAGTTCAGCAAGTTATGGGAATTTGAACACAATACATCATCTCCTGGATATCCTCAAAGCAATGGCAAAGCGGAATCAGCGGTGAAAACAGCAAAGAAGTTGATTAAGAGAGCGAAACAGGCAGGGACAGATGTATATCTATCTATACTGGACCACAGAAACACACCTTCCCAAGGTCTAGACAGCAGCCCAGCACAGAGGCTTCTGAGTAAACGGACAAGGACACTCATACCAACAGCTAGTCGTCTTCTGAAGCCAAATCTGGTGAGGGGAATGAGGTCAAAACTAAAGAAAAATCAGGATAGACAAGCATTCTATTATAATCAGTCGGCAAAAGATCTACCAGAACTGAGACAAAATGACAACATCAGGATGCAGCCGAGCAAATATGACAAACAATGGAGAAAAGCAAAGGTGCTCCAGAAACTAGGACCTAGATCCTACGAGATTGTGACAGAGGAGGGAAGAAAACTAAGGAGAAATCGGAGACATCTGAGGAAAACGCAAGAAAGATCTGATACATGGTCATATGAACAGTATCCTCATATCCAAGATGAGGAAACAGCAAGTCTAAGCAGAGAGGCTACAGGGATGGCCCAGGTTCAGTGTGGAGATTCCGGTCGGAGACAGGAAATACCAGATGCGGTAACGCCCGAATCGAGAGAACCACCGAATAGTGGCAGTAGCGCATCGTATGTTACTAGATCGGGCAGAATGATCACAAAGCCAGCACACCTCAAGGATTATATATATACAACCAAGTATTTTAAAGTATCTTAATAGCATGATGCTTGCCAGTTATGTTTATGTCACCAATATCTTGAATATTGAAATGTTCACATGTATGTTAGTTATATTAGCTTAGTTATTTCTTCAGTTAAAAGACAAAGGATGTAGCAATATGTTATATGCTGAGCCGCCTCTAGGGGTCTCACTACCTGGATGTATTCAGAGGATAGAGAGGAGGGACTCGTTGGTAAGCGCATGAGACAGGAAGCATTCATGTAATGTGGCTGAGAGAACGTGCACACAATAAAAGTAACCCGTTACCACAATCGTGTCAGAGGCATAAACAAGAAACAGAACAGAAGGGAAGGAAGAGAGAAGTTTGCGGCGCGTTGTTCCCTTTCATTAAAAGTTCATCCCAGGTTGCAGGCTATTAGAAAGCAAGAAACCACCCTGTACTCACCGTACCCGAGTCCACCGGAGAGTCTCACCGCTGCTCCAGGTCTGTGGCATTGGCTGCGACGCTGACATCACGTCGGCAGCCGATCAGTGAGCTCAGCGGCTCTGAGCGGGGCGTTCCGCCTCCAACCCCTTTAAGGGAGCCAGCAAAAAAGTAAAGAGAAAGGAAAGCACAAAAGGGCCTCTTTCTGAGCACTGGTAGGGCAGCTGTCAGTCATCAGCCAGAGTGCAAATTAGAAAAGCAGCAAGTGAGAAGCCTTTCTTCGCCTACGGCCACACCACCCTGAACACGCCTGATCTCGGAAGCTAAGCAGGGTCGGGCCTGGTTAGTACTTGGATTGGAGACCGCCTGGGAATACCAGGTGCTGTAGGCTTTTGCTTTTTCGTTCCTTCCACCAGCAGGTGTCACTCTCCTCTATGCCTTTTCTCCATTCCCTTTCACAAGGGCACACATGCTTCTTTCTTCTTTTCATTTGCTTTGTCTCTTGCGCTATTTCATCCTTGCAAAATGCTAGTGAGTCGCACAACACCAGGGTTATGGGGTACTCGGCACCGAGCCCGTTGAAGTCTATGGGGAATTTCACAAGTAGCACAGCTCGGTCCGTTGCCCTGGGCGCTCATTCAAAGGGGGAATATTTACAGGGGATTGTAATAATTGTTCGTGACGCCACCTGTGGTTTCTGATCAGGGTGACCAGCGCTGCAGGGTGAATCCTCAGAGGGTTGTTACTGGGCAGCAAGATGTTAAGTCTTCCACAGGTAAGACTAGTCCCTCTAGGTATATGGCGGTGCAGGGTGCAGGCAATAAGGCAGACACCCACAAGTCAGTCTCTTTCCATACCTTTACTGGTGGTATTTGCAGGTATGTCCCGGGAAGCTGCTCAGGGTGGAGGATGCACATCCAGGTAATCACCGAGTAGGTTTAAGGCCTCCTTACTTCTTAATGTGTGAGTTTCCAACCTGCCTGAAGCGAAGTTCAACTCTGTATAGAACAGCTACGCCCGGCCGACATTGTGGTGGAGCCTTCTTTTGGCAAGAACTAAGTCTATGGCTGATCAGGCCTGACTCCTGTTCTCCCTGACCCCGATTACGTATCAGCACTATAGGGCCCCTCTGCGACCTGAAGTCCAGCAGGGATTCCGGTTTTCTCCCACTAGCCGTGAAGGTTCTAGCAAGGCTTCAGACCCGGTGTCCGGTTGTGTAGAGTGGAGGCAGCAATTGTTGCTGTAACGCCTCAGTCGCTCTCTCTCTCTTGTCACCACTCGCCCGTCGCCCTACTCTCACCCTTAACATAAGCACGGGTAGCAGTAGGTGTAGTCATCAGCTTCTTTCCTTCCACAGCTCACTGACCGTTTCTCAGTCAACTCGATGGTATGATAACTGTAGTCCCCTTCCTTCTTTTCCTTCATAGACTCTGTCCAGAGCAGCTCTCAGGACCTTTCGTCAGACTGAATTCACACTCGCTCCGAGAGTCACTTTCCACGTTCATAGGGAACTCACAGTTAGACTGTTCTGAGGTAACAGCTTGCAATCTTTCCTCCTCTGTCTCATCTGACAGGAAATCTCCGTCTGTCTGGCTAGTATGACTCACTCCTGAATCACACCAAGACTAAAGGGTATGCCACACTAAACAATATCGCTAACGGGATCGCTAAAAAACGTCACTATTTAGCGATCCCGTTAGCGATATTGTTCAGTGCGGCAGCTTCCAGCGACGAGCTTCCTGCTGTGATCTCGCTCGTCGCTGGAATCGCTCCGGACCCTATTTCATCGCTGGCGCTCCCGCTGGGTAAGTATCTAATCGCTGTGTGGCACCTTTTCTTAGCGATTTAGCGGTACTTTTGTACCGCTAAAGTCGTTAAGAAGATCGCTAACGGCGATAGCGTCGTTAACTATATCGCTAAATGCGGCAGCATTTAGCGATATAGAAACAATCCCGCTAGCGATCTCATTAGTATGCAACGCTAACGAGATCGCTAGCGGGATCGAGTAGTGTGGCAGTACCTTAACTCAGACTGAAATGAACTACGAATGACTAGAATGTCTACTGCTACGTCTCTCACACCCTTAAATAGTCTAAGGGGGCTCCCTCTAATGGCAATCTAGGGAAGTGTGAGTGTGAATGAATATCAGGTTTTTGTAATTACCTTTCTGTGCATTCTCCAGGGAACATGTGTACCAAGCGCAGCTGGGCCACACATCCCCCCCTAGTTATCGTCAGCACTCCCGGGCTGAAATAGAAAAACAATTTTTATATATAACATCAAACATAACTCATCCCTTGCGGGAGGTAAGGACACTTTAACGTTACAATGTGTACAGATGCAATTAGAAAAATATCAAAATACTTTTCACAATAAATACAATATTCTTGTGGAGGACCCGTACCAAACCTCCCACGGTGGTCCTGGGTGGGCTGCAGGACTTCTCTGCTGCTAACCTCACTCAAGGCCACACCTTACGGGTTTTTCTTCAGAGGTAGAATGGCTTTTCGTAAAACCAAGATGGGGCACCGAAGTGCTAACTATTTACATCTAAAGTTCTGTGCTGCAAGAGTCCTCAGCACGCAGTCCTTGGCATAATAACATTTCACATTTCACATAATACTTCACATTACCCAACTGGGGTATCCTACTTCAAATTATGCAAACATCATCACATATTATCAACATTCAATAAAGTGCAATTCTCTTTAACTTTGTACAGTTGCAATAAACCCTGTCTGGGTCCTACTGTTCCTCTTTGTAAATTGCGATTACTTCTTCCAATGATGACGTAGATTTGCGCAGTGGCTTAGTTGAGGACGCACTAGCCGGTTGCATTGCAGAATAGGACGCAGTATAGGATGCAGGATAGGATGCAGGTGCGCGCAGTGGCTCAGTTGGAGACGCACTAAGCTGCTGCTGCCGCTGCTCCTGCTCATGGCGTCGCAATTCGTTCTCCAGCTGTGCGGCGTATTCTACGTCGTCCAGGTACTCCATCTTCTCCCAATCGATCTCCATCACGGACGGCTGGGTCTCCTCCGTCGTCCCTACCGGGGACTGCATTCCGCTGCGGCCTCTGGTTCCAGGCCTGGCTGGCACTCCGGTCCGGGCAGGGCCTCCTCAGCCTCCTTCCCTCCCGCCGCGTCCCCGGCGGAGTCAGGATCAGCACTTTTGGAGCCGGCCTCCGGTTTTTCATCAGCCGCTGGCAGTGGTGGCGCAGGTAACGGTGGTGCATCCAGGGGGGGGAGCGTTGCCTCCCACAGCAGCCGCTGTTTCAGGGCACGCCAGCTCTGCTCCATCGCTTCCATTTCAGTGCGGTGTCGGGCCATGTCCCTCAGCACCGCATCCACCTCCTCCACTTTCTGCATTGTTGGGTCGGTCTCCCGACCTGGGGACGGTTCAGGCACAGGTAGTAGCTCTTCAGGGGAACGGGGTCTGCGCACCGCCGTTCCTCCACACAGCGCCTCCTGTCCTTCCGCCATCTCACTCCAGGCCAGACTGTGTTTTCCATCTGGAACAACCTGGTCTTTTCCGTGGAGGCGGGACTTTCGCTTTCTCTTCTTGGCATATAGGATGAAGAGGAGGCGGATCTCCCTTGCAGTAGGGCAGGCTCTCACATTGTAATAGCACTTAGACAGGGCGCCCATCACTTTCGCGCCACAGGGGGGGTACGCCCACGAAGGCACGCCCACCTTCTTCACCAGCACCTCAGGGCGCGAATATGGTGGCAAAATGGTGGAAAATGGCGCCAAAAATCAAACAACAGCAACACAGTCTTTTTGCACAAAACAGTCCAATTCTAGGCACACAGGACTCACATTTAGTAAGCTTCGTACCCTGTTTGTGACGCCAAAGAATGAGTCGCACAACACCAGGGTTATGGAGTACTCGGCACCGAGCCTGTTGAAGTCTATGGGGAATGTCACAAGTAGCATAGCTCGGTCCGTTGCCCTGGGCGCTCATTCAAAGGGGGAATATTACAGGGGATTGTAATAATTGTTCGTGACGCCACCTGTGGTTTCTGATCAGGGTGACCAGCGCTGCAGGGTGAATCCTCAGAGGGGTTGTTACTGGGCAGCAAGATGTCAAGTCTTCCACAGGTAAGACTAGTCCCTCTAGGTATATGGCGGTGCAGGGTGCAGGCAATAAGGCAGACATCCACAAGTCAGTCTCTTTCCATACCTTTACTGGTGGTATTTGCAGGTATGTCCCGGGAAGCTGCTCAGGGTGGAGGATGCACATCCAGGTAATCACCGAGTAGGTTTAAGGCCTCCTTACTTCTTAATGTGTGAGTTTCCAACCTGCCTGAAGCAAAGTTCAACTCTGTATAGAACAGCTACGCCCGGCCGACATTGTGGTGGAGCCTTCTTTTGGCAAGAACTAAGTCTATGGTTGATCAGGCCCGACTCCTGTTCTCCCTGACCCCGGTTACGTATCAGCACTATAGGGCCCCTCTGCGACCTGAAGTCCAGCAGGGATTCCGGTTTTCTCCCACTAGCCGTGAAGGTTCTAGCAAGGCTTCGGACCCGGTGTCCGGTTGTGTAGAGTGGAGGCAGCAATTGTTGCTGAAACGCCTCGGTCGCTCTCTTTCTCTTGTCACCACTCGCCCGTCGCCCTACTCTCACCCTTAACATAAGCACGGGTAGCAGTAGGTGTAGTCATCAGCTTCTTTCCTTCCACAGCTCACTGACCGTTTCTCAGTCAACTCGATGGTATGATAACTGTAGTCCCCTTCCTTCTTTTCCTTCATAGACTCTGTCCAGAGCAGCTCTCAGGACCTTTCGTCAGACTGAATTCACGCTCGCTCCGAGAGAGAGTCACTTTCCACGTTCATAGGGAACTCACAGTTAGACTGTTCTGAGGTAACAGCTTGCAATCTTTCCTCCTCTGTCTCATCTGACAGGAAATCTCCGTCTGTCTGGCTAGCATGACTCAATCCTGAATCACACCAAGACTAACTCAGACTGAACTGAACTACGAATGACTAGAATGTCTACTGCTACGTCTCTCACACCCTTAAATAGTCTAAGGGGGCTCCCTCTGATGGCAATCTAGGGAAGTGTGAGTGTGAATGAATATCAGGTTTTTGTAATTACCTTTCTGTGCATTCTCCAGGGAACATGTGTACCAAGCACAGCTGGGCCACACACTAGCATCCTTCTCATCAATATGGGCCTCTTGCATTGTTGCTTATTTAGTTTTAATATTAGGCTTCTTTTCAAAAGGAGCAGCGCCTCCCACGGGCTTGGAGGCAACCGCCGGCAAGCTGGAGGCCGACTTTACGTAACGTAGAGGCTGGAAGGCCCAAGCCCCACAAGGCCTTTGAGACAGTTTGCAGCTAAGGACGCTACCCCTATGCTGGCGCCTCACACTGAGCTCCTTGCCACGGCTAGGAGTGCTTATTGCATTCCTACCAAGTTTCGAAGAAGGGAAGGGAGAGAGAAGTTTGCGGCGCGTTGTTCCCTTTCATTAAAAGTTCATCCCAGGTTGCAGGCTATTAGAAAGCAAGAAACCACCCTGTACTCACCGTACCCGAGTCCACCGGAGAGTCTCACCGCTGCTCCAGGTCTGTGGCATTGGCTGCGACGCTGATCGGCAGCCGATCAGTGAGCTCAGCGGCTCTGAGCGGGGCGTTCCGCCTCCAACCCCTTTAAGGGAGCCAGCAAAAAAGTAAAGAGAAAGGAAAGCACAAAAGGGCCTCTTTCTGAGCACTGGTAGGGCAGCTGTCAGTCATCAGCCAGAGTGCAAATTAGAAAAGCAGCAAGTGAGAAGCTTTTCTTTGACTATGGCCACACCACCCTGAACACGCCTGATCTTGGAAGCTAAGCAGGGTCGGGCCTGGTTAGTACTTGGATGGGAGACCGCCTGGGAATACCAGGTGCTGTAGGCATTTGCTTTTTCGTTCCTTCCACCAGCAGGTGTCACTCTCCTCTATGCCTTTTCTCCATTCCCTTTCACAAGGGCACACATACTTCTTTCTTCTTTTCATTTGCTTTGTCTCTTGCGCTATTTCATCCTTGCAAAATGCTAGTGAGTCGCACAACACCAGGGTTATGGGGTACTCGGCACCGAGCCCGTTGAAGTCTATGGGGAATTTCACAAGTAGCACAGCTCGGTCCGTTGCCCTGGGCGCTCATTCAAAGGGGGAATATTTACAGGGGATTGTAATAATTGTTCGTGACGCCACCTGTGGTTTCTGATCAGGGTGACCAGCGCTGCAGGGTGAATCCTCAGAGGGGTTGTTACTGGGCAGCAAGATGTTAAGTCTTCCACAGGTAAGACTAGTCCCTCTAGGTATATGGCGGTGCAGGGTGCAGGCAATAAGGCAGACACCCACAAGTCAGTCTCTTTCCATACCTTTACTGGTGGTATTTGCAGGTATGTCCCGGGAAGCTGCTCAGGGTGGAGGATGCACATCCAGGTAATCACCGAGTAGGTTTAAGGCCTCCTTACTTCTTAATGTGTGAGTTTCCAACCTGCCTGAAGCGAAGTTCAACTCTGTATAGAACAGCTACGCCCGGCCGACATTGTGGTGGAGCCTTCTTTTGGCAAGAACTAAGTCTATGGCTGATCAGGCCCGACTCCTGTTCTCCCCCGACCCCGGTTACGTATCAGCACTATAGGGCCCCTCTGCGACCTGAAGTCCAGCAGGGATTCCGGTTTTCTCCCACTAGCCGTGAAGGTTCTAGCAAGGCTTCGGACCCGGTGTCCGGTTGTGTAGAGTGGAGGCAGCAATTGTTGCTGTAACGCCTCAGTCGCTCTCTCTCTCTTGTCACCACTCGCCTGTCGCCCTACTCTCACCCTTAACATAAGCACGGGTAGCAGTAGGTGTAGTCATCAGCTTCTTTCCTTCCACAGCTCACTGACCGTTTCTCAGTCAACTCGATGGTATGATAACTGTAGTCCCCTTCCTTCTTTTCCTTCATAGACTCTGTCCAGAGCAGCTCTCAGGACCTTTCGTCAGACTGAATTCACGCTCGCTCTGAGAGTCACTTTCCACGTTCATAGGGAACTCACAGTTAGACTGTTCTGAGGTAACAGCTTGCAATCTTTCCTCCTCTGTCTCATCTGACAGGAAATCTCCGTCTGTCTGGCTAGTATGACTCACTCCTGAATCACACCAAGACTAACTCAGACTGAACTGAACTACGAATGACTAGAATGTCTACTGCTACGTCTCTCACACCCTTAAATAGTCAAAGGGGCTCCCTCTGATGGCAATCTAGGGAAGTGTGAGTGTGAATGAATATCAGGTTTTTGTAATTACCTTTCTGTGCATTCTCCAGCGAACATGTGTACCAAGCGCAGCTGGGCCACACATCCCCCCCTGGTTATCGTCAGCACTCCCGGCTGAAATAGAAAAACAATTTTTATATATAACATCAAACATAACTCATCCCTGGTGGGAGGTAAGGACACTTTAACGTTACAATGTGTACAGATGCAATTAGAAAAATATCAAAATACTTTTCACAATAAATACAATATTCTTGTGGAGGACCCGTACCAAACCTCCCACGGTGGTCCTGGGTGGGCTGCAGGACTTCTCTGCTGCTAACCTCACTCAAGGCCACACCTTACGGGTTTTTCTTCAGAGGTAGAATGGCTTTTCGTAAAACCAAGATGGGGCACCGAAGTGCTAACTATTTACATCTAAAGTTCTGTGCTGCAAGAGTCCTCAGCACGCAGTCCTTGGCATAAGAACATTTCACATTTCACATAATACTTCACATTACCCAACTGGGGTATCCTACTTCAAATTATGCAAACATCATCACATATTATCAACATTCAATAAAGTGCAATTCTCTTTAACTTTGTACAGTTGCAATAAACCCTGTCTGGGTCCTACTGTTCCTCTTTGTAAATTGTGATTACTTCTTCCAATGATGACGTAGATTTGCGCAGTGGCTTAGTTGAGGACGCACTAGCCGGTTGCATTGCAGAATAGGACGCAGTATAGGATGCAGGATAGGATGCAGGTGCAAGCAGTGGCTCAGTTGGAGACGCACTAAGCTACTGCTGCCGCTGCTCCTGCTCATGGCGTCGCCACTCATTCTCCAGCTGGGCGGCGTATTCTACGTCGTCCAGGTACTCCATCTTCTCCCAATCGATCTCCATCACGGACGGCTGGGTCTCCTCCGTCGTCCCTACCGGGGGACTGCATTCCGCTGCGGCCTCTGGTTCCAGGCCTGGCTGGCACTCCGGTCCGGGCAGGGCCTCCTCAGCCTCCTTCCCTCCCGCCGCGTCCCCGGCGGAGTCAGGATCAGCACTTTTGGAGCCGGCCTCCGGTTTTTCATCAGCCGCTGGCAGTGGTGGCGCAGGTAACGGTGGTGCATCCAGGGGGGGGAGCGTTGCCTCCCACAGCAGCCGCTGTTTCAGGGCACGCCAGCTCTGCTCCATCGCTTCCATTTCAGTGCGGTGTCGGGCCATGTCCCTCAGCACCGCATCCACCTCCTCCACTTTCTGCATTGTTGGGTCGGTCTCCCGACCTGGGGACGGTTCAGGCACAGGTAGTAGCTCTTCAGGGGAACGGGGTCTGCGCACCGCCGTTCCTCCACACAGCGCCTCCTGTCCTTCCGCCATCTCACTCCAGGCCAGACTGTGTTTTCCATCTGGAACAACCTGGTCTTTTCCGTGGAGGCGGGACTTTCGCTTTCTCTTCTTGGCATATAGGATGAAGAGGAGGCGGATCTCCCTTGCAGTAGGGCAGGCTCTCACATTGTAATAGCACTTAGACAGGGCGCCCATCACTTTCGCGCCACAGGGGGGGTACGCCCACGAAGGCACGCCCACCTTCTTCACCAGCACCTCAGGGCGCGAATATGGTGGCAAAATGGTGGAAAATGGCGCCAAAAATCAAACAACAGCAACACAGTCTTTTTGCACAAAACAGTCCAATTCTAGGCACACAGGACTCACATTTAGTAAGCTTTGTATCCTGTTTGTGACGCCAAAGAATGAGTCGCACAACACCAGGGTTATGGAGTACTCGGCACCGAGCCTGTTGAAGTCTATGGGGAATGTCACAAGTAGCATAGCTCGGTCCGTTGCCCTGGGTGCTCATTCAAAGGGGGAATATTTACAGGGGATTGTAATAATTGTTCGTGACGCCACCTGTGGTTTCTGATCAGGGTGACCAGCGCTGCAGGGTGAATCCTCAGAGGGGTTGTTACTGGGCAGCAAGATGTTAAGTCTTCCACAGGTAAGACTAGTCCCTCTAGGTATATGGCGGTGCAGGGTGCAGGCAATAAGGCAGACACCCACAAGTCAGTCTCTTTCCATACCTTTACTGGTGGTATTTGCAGGTATGTCCCGGGAAGCTGCTCAGGGTGGAGGATGCACATCCAGGTAATCACCGAGTAGGTTTAAGGCCTCCTTACTTCTTAATGTGTGAGTTTCCAACCTGCCTGAAGCGAAGTTCAACTCTGTATAGAACAGCTACGCCCGGCCGACATTGTGGTGGAGCCTTCTTTTGGCAAGAACTAAGTCTATGGCTGATCAGGCCCGACTCCTGTTCTCCCTGACCCCGGTTACGTATCAGCACTATAGGGCCCCTCTGCGACCTGAAGTCCAGCAGGGATTCCGGATTTCTCCCACTAGCCGTGAAGGTTCTAGCAAGGCTTCGGACCCGGTGTCCGGTTGTGTAGAGTGGAGGCAGCAATTGTTGCTGTAACGCCTCAGTCGCTCTCTCTCTCTTGTCACCACTCGCCCGTCGCCCTACTCTCACCCTTAACATAAGCACGGGTAGCAGTAGGTGTAGTCATCAGCTTCTTTCCTTCCACAGCTCACTGACCGTTTCTCAGTCAACTCGATGGTATGATAACTGTAGTCCCCTTCCTTCTTTTCCTTCATAGACTCTGTCCAGAGCAGCTCTCAGGACCTTTCGTCAGACTGAATTCACGCTCGCTCCGAGAGAGAGTCACTTTCCACGTTCATAGGGAACTCACAGTTAGACTGTTCTGAGGTAACAGCTTGCAATCTTTCCTCCTCTGTCTCATCTGACAGGAAATCTCCGTCTGTCTGGCTAGTATGACTCAATCCTGAATCACACCAAGACTAACTCAGACTGAACTGAACTACGAATGACTAGAATGTCTACTGCTACGTCTCTCACACCCTTAAATAGTCTAAGGGGTTCCCTCTGATGGCAATCTAGGGAAGTGTGAGTGTGAATGAATATCAGGTTTTTGTAATTACCTTTCTGTGCATTCTCCAGGGAACATGTGTACCAAGCGCAGCTGGGCCACACATCCCCCCTAGTTATCGTCAGCACTCCCGGGCTGAAATAGAAAAACAATTTTTATATATAACATCAAACATAACTCATCCCTGGTGGGAGGTAAGGACACTTTAACGTTACAATGTGTACAGATGCAATTAGAAAAATATCAAAATACTTTTCACAATAAATACAATATTCTTGTGGAGGACCCGTACCAAACCTCCCACGGTGGTCCTGGGTGGGCTGCAGGACTTCTCTGCTGCTAACCTCACTCAAGGCCACACCTTACGGGTTTTTCTTCAGAGGTAGAATGGCTTTTCGTAAAACCAAGATGGGGCACCGAAGTGCTAACTATTTACATCTAAAGTTCTGTGCTGCAAGAGTCCTCAGCACGCAGTCCTTGGCATAAGAACATTTCACATTTCACATAATACTTCACATTACCCAACTGGGGTATCCTACTTCAAATTATGCAAACATCATCACATATTATCAACATTCAATAAAGTGCAATTCTCTTTAACTTTGTACAGTTGCAATAAACCCTGTCTGGGTCCTACTGTTCCTCTTTGTAAATTGTGATTACTTCTTCCAATGATGACGTAGATTTGCGCAGTGGCTTAGTTGAGGACGCACTAGCCGGTTGCATTGCAGAATAGGACGCAGTATAGGATGCAGGATAGGATGCAGGTGCAAGCAGTGGCTCAGTTGGAGACGCACTAAGCTACTGCTGCCGCTGCTCCTGCTCATGGCGTCGCCACTCATTCTCCAGCTGGGCGGCGTATTCTACGTCGTCCAGGTACTCCATCTTCTCCCAATCGATCTCCATCACGGACGGCTGGGTCTCCTCCGTCGTCCCTACCGGGGGACTGCATTCCGCTGCTGCCTCTGGTTCCAGGCCTGGCTGGCACTCCGGTCCGGGCAGGGCCTCCTCAGCCTCCTTCCCTCCCGCCGCGTCCCGGCGGAGTCAGGATCAGCACTTTTGGAGCCGGCCTCCGGTTTTTCATCAGCCGCTGGCAGTGGTGGCGCAGGTAACGGTGGTGCATCCAGGGGGGGAGCGTTGCCTCCCACAGCAGCCGCTGTTTCAGGGCACGCCAGCTCTGCTCCATCGCTTCCATTTCAGTGCGGTGTCGGGCCATGTCCCTCAGCACCGCATCCACCTCCTCCACTTTCTGCATTGTTGGGTCGGTCTCCCGACCTGGGGACGGTTCAGGCACAGGTAGTAGCTCTTCAGGGGAACGGGGTCTGCGCACCGCCGTTCCTCCACACAGCGCCTCCTGTCCTTCCGCCATCTCACTCCAGGCCAGACTGTGTTTTCCATCTGGAACAACCTGGTCTTTTCCGTGGAGGCGGGACTTTCGCTTTCTCTTCTTGGCATATAGGATGAAGAGGAGGCGGATCTCCCTTGCAGTAGGGCAGGCTCTCACATTGTAATAGCACTTAGACAGGGCGCCCATCACTTTCGCGCCACAGGGGGGGTACGCCCACGAAGGCACGCCCACCTTCTTCACCAGCACCTCAGGGCGGAATATGGTGGCAAAATGGTGGAAAATGGCGCCAAAAATCAAACAACAGCAACACAGTCTTTTTGCACAAAACAGTCCAATTCTAGGCACACAGGACTCACATTTAGTAAGCTTTGTATCCTGTTTGTGACGCCAAAGAATGAGTCGCACAACACCAGGGTTATGGAGTACTCGGCACCGAGCCTGTTGAAGTCTATGGGGAATGTCACAAGTAGCATAGCTCGGTCCGTTGCCCTGGGCGCTCATTCAAAGGGGGAATATTTACAGGGGATTGTAATAATTGTTCGTGACGCCACCTGTGGTTTCTGATCAGGGTGACCAGCGCTGCAGGGTGAATCCTCAGAGGGGTTGTTACTGGGCAGCAAGATGTCAAGTCTTCCACAGGTAAGACTAGTCCCTCTAGGTATATGGCGGTGCAGGGTGCAGGCAATAAGGCAGACATCCACAAGTCAGTCTCTTTCCATACCTTTACTGGTGGTATTTGCAGGTATGTCCCGGGAAGCTGCTCAGGGTGGAGGATGCACATCCAGGTAATCACCGAGTAGGTTTAAGGCCTCCTTACTTCTTAATGTGTGAGTTTCCAACCTGCCTGAAGCGAAGTTCAACTCTGTATAGAACAGCTACGCCCGGCCGACATTGTGGTGGAGCCTTCTTTTGGCAAGAACTAAGTCTATGGCTGATCAGGCCCGACTCCTGTTCTCCCTGACCCCGGTTACGTATCAGCACTATAGGGCCCCTCTGCGACCTGAAGTCCAGCAGGGATTCCGGATTTCTCCCACTAGCCGTGAAGGTTCTAGCAAGGCTTCGGACCCGGTGTCCGGTTGTGTAGAGTGGAGGCAGCAATTGTTGCTGTAACGCCTCAGTCGCTCTCTCTCTCTTGTCACCACTCGCCCGTCGCCCTACTCTCACCCTTAACATAAGCACGGGTAGCAGTAGGTGTAGTCATCAGCTTCTTTCCTTCCACAGCTCACTGACCGTTTCTCAGTCAACTCGATGGTATGATAACTGTAGTCCCCTTCCTTCTTTTCCTTCATAGACTCTGTCCAGAGCAGCTCTCAGGACCTTTCGTCAGACTGAATTCACGCTCGCTCCGAGAGTCACTTTCACGTTCATAGGGAACTCACAGTTAGACTGTTCTGAGGTAACAGCTTGCAATCTTTCCTCCTCTGTCTCATCTGACAGGAAATCTCCGTCTGTCTGGCTAGTATGACTCACTCCTGAATCACACCAAGACTAACTCAGACTGAACTGAACTACGAATGACTAGAATGTCTACTGCTACGTCTCTCACACCCTTAAATAGTCTAAGGGGGCTCCCTCTGATGGCAATCTAGGGAAGTGTGAGTGTGAATGAATATCAGGTTTTTGTAATTACCTTTCTGTGCATTCTCCAGGGAACATGTGTACCAAGCGCAGCTGGGCCACACACTAGCATCCTTCTCATCAATATGGGCCTCTTGCATTGTTGCTTATTTAGTTTTAATACTAGGCTTTTTTTCAACAGGAGCAGCGCCTCCCACGGGCTTGGAGGCAACCGCCGGCAAGCTGGACGCCGACTTTACGTAACGTAGAGGCTGGAAGGCCCAAGCCCCACAAGGCCTCTGAGACGGTTTGCAGCTAAGGACGCTACCCCTATGCTGGTGCCTCACACTGAGCTCCTTGCCAAGGCTAGGAGTGCTTATTGCATTCCTACCAAGTTTCGAACAAGGGAAGGGAGAGAGAAGTTTGCGGCGCGTTGTTCCCTTTCATTAAAAGTTCATCCCAGGTTGCAGGCTATTAGAAAGCAAGAAACCACCCTGTACTCACCGTACCCGAGTCCACCGGAGAGTCTCACCGCTGCTCCAGGTCTGTGGCATTGGCTGCGACGCTGACGTCACGTCGGCAGCCGATCAGTGAGCTCAAAGGCCCTGAGCAGGGCGTTCCGCCTCCAACCCCTTTAACAGAGCCAGCAAAAAAGTAAAGAGAAAGGAAAGCACAAAAGGGCCTCTTTCTGAGCACTGGTAGGGCAGCTGTCAGTCATCAGCCAGAGTGCAAATTAGAAAAGCAGCAAGAGAGAAGCTTTTCTTTGACTATGGCCACACCACCCTGAACACGCTTGATCTCGGAAGCTAAGCAGGGTCAGGCCTGGTTAGTACTTGGATGGGAGACCGCCTGGGAATACCAGGTGCTGTAGGCTTTTGCTTTTTCGTTCCTTCCACCAGCAGGTGTCACTCTCCTCTATGCCTTTTCTCCATTCCCTTTCACAAGGGCACACATGCTTCTTTCTTCTTTTCATTTGCTTTGTCTCTTGCGCTATTTCATCCTTGCAAAATGCTAGCATCCTTCTCATCAATATGGGTCTCTTGCATTGTTGCTTATTTAGTTTTAATACTAGGCTTCTTTTCAACAGAAGCAGCGCCTCCCACGGGTTGGAGGCAACCGCCGGCAAGCTGGAGGCCGACTTTACGTAACGTAGAGGCTGGAAGGCCCAAGCCCCACAAGGCCTCTGAGACGGTTTGCAGCTAAGGACGCTACCCCTATGCTGGCGCCTCACACTGAGCTCCTTGCCAAGGCTAGGAGTGCTTATTGCATTCCTACCAAGTTTCGAAGAAGGGAAGGGAGAGAGATGTTTGCGGCGCGTTGTTCCCTTTCATTAAAAGTTCATCCCAGGTTGCAGGCTATTAGAAAGCAAGAAACCACCCTGTACTCACCATACCCGAGTCCACCGGAGAGTCTCACCGCTGCTCCAGGTCTGTGGCATTGGCTGCGACGCTGACGTCACGTCGGCAGCCGATCAGTGAGCTCAGCGGCTCTGAGCGGGGCGTTCCGCCTCCAACCCCTTTAAGGGAGCCAGCAAAAAAGTAAAGAGAAAGGAAAGCACAAAAGGGCCTCTTTCTGAGCACTGGTAGGGCAGCTGTCAGTCATCAGCCAGAGTGCAAATTAGAAAAGCAGCAAGTGAGAAGCCGTTCTCCGCCTACGGCCACACCACCCTGAACACGCCTGATCTCGGAAGCTAAGCAGGGTCGGGCCTGGTTAGTACTTGGATGGGAGACCGCCTGGGAATACCAGGTGCTGTAGGCTTTTGCTTTTTCGTTCCTTCCACCAGCTGGTGTCACTCTCCTCTATGCCTTTTCTTCATTCCTTTCACAAGGGCACACATGCTTCTTTCTTCTTTTCATTTGCTTTGTCTCTTGCGCTATTTCATCCTTGTAAAATGCTAGCATCCTTCTCATCAATATGGGCCTCTTGCATTGTTGCTTATTTAGTTTTAATACTAGGCTTCTTTTCAACAGGAGCAGCGCCTCCCACGGGCTTGGAGGCAACCGCCGGCAAGCTGGAGGCCGACTTTACGTAACGTAGAGGCTGGAAGGCCCAAGCCCCACAAGGCCTCTGAGACAGTTTGCAGCTAAGGACGCTACCCCTATGCTGGCGCCTCACACTGAGCTCCTTGCCACGGCTAGGAGTGCTTATTGCAATCCTACCAAGTTTCGAAGAAGGGAAGGGAGAGAGAAGTTTGCGGCGCGTTGTTCCCTTTCATTAAAAGTTCATCCCAGGTTGCAGGCTATTAGAAAGCAAGAAACCACCCTGTACTCACCATACCCGAGTCCACCGGAGAGTCTCACCGCTGCTCCAGGTCTGTGGCATTGGCTGCGACGCTGACGTCACGTCGGCAGCCGATCAGTGAGCTCAGCGGCTCTGAGCGGGGTGTTCCGCCTCCAACCCCTTTAAGGGAGCCAGCAAAAAAGTAAAGAGAAAGGAAAGCACAAAAGAGCCTCTTTCTGAGCACTGGTAGGGCAGCTGTCAGTCATCAGCCAGAGTGCAAATTAGAAAAGCAGCAAGTGAGAAGCCTTTCTTTGCCTACGGCCACACCACCTTGTACACGCCCGATCTCGTGTGATCTCGGAAGCTAAGCAGGGTTGGGCCTGGTTAGTACTTGGATGGGAGACCGCCTGGGAATACCAGGTGCTGTAGGCTTTTGCTTTTTCGTTCCTTCCACCAGCAGGTGTCAGTCTCTATGCCTTTTCTCCATTCCCTTTCACAAGGGCACACATGCTTCTTTCTTCTTTTCATTTGCTTTGTCTCTTGCGCTATTTCATCCTTGCAAAATGCTTGCATCCTTCTCATCAATATGAGCCTCTTGCATTGTTGCTTATTTAGTTTTAATACTAGGCTTCTTTTCAACAGGAGCAGCGCCTCCCACGGGCTTGGAGGCAACCGCCGGCAAGCTGGAGGCCGACTTTACGTAACGTAGAGGCTGGAAGGCCCAAGCCCACAAGGCCTCTGAGACAGTTTGCAGCTAAGGACGCTACCCCTATGCTGGCGCCTCACACTGAGCTCCTTGCCACGGCTAGGAGTGCTTATTGCATTCCTACCAAGTTTCGAATCGGGATTGTCACTGTCACTGTCAGTGTCCGTCGGTCGGGTCTGTCAGGAGTCAGCGGCACTTACCTGGCAGAAGATCTCCGGCGGTCACGTCCTGGACTGCTTCATGGCCGCAATCTTCTTTCCACGCGGGTCACATGCAGTTTCCGCGATAACTGCAGTGACTGCTGGGTAATCCGGCCGTAAAGCAGTCAGTCCGATGACGTCACCGCCGGGGAAGCAAGGTAATCAGCTGTGCTGCGTCGCGATGACAGGCTCTGCTGTCATTGCGATGTAGCAGAGCTGGATCGTCGTGGGACTGTCGTTATGGACTGCGTCGGACAGGTGGTATACTGTTGGTTTGTTTTTTTCTTTTTTTACAGGAGATCGATGGTGTCGCAGGAATGAGAGTACAATAAAAAAAATGAAAACTGTGTTGTCTCTTTTATTTCATTAAAAGACTTTTTTCTTGCTTTGTCTTTTTTTTAAACATTTAAAAACTTTGGGATTAATAATGGATCGGTGTCTTATTGACACCTCTCCATTATTAACGGGCTTATTGTCACCGTGCAAGCAACGGTGACATTAACCCCTTATTACCCCGCTTGCCACCGCTACAGGGCAAGTGGGAAGAGCCGGGTAAAGTGCCACAATTGGCACATCTTTTGATGCGCCAAATGTGGGGCTGCTGTAGCCTGGTATTATCAGGCTGTTGAGGGCCAAAATCATGGGCCTTGACAGTCTTTTAATACCAGGCCGCAGCAGTCTGCATTTTACTTGGCTGGTTAACAAAAATAGGGGGGATCCCCACGCCGTTTTTTTTCGAGGGGATCCCCTATTTTTGTTAACCAGCCAAGCTAAGCAGACTGCTGTGGCCTGGTATTATCAGGCTGGCAAGGTCCATGGATATTGGATCCTTACCAGCCTGAAAAACCAGGCCTCAGCGGTCTGCTTCATCTGGCTGGTTAACAAAAATAGGGGGGACCCCACGCCAATTTTTTTCGAGGGGATCCCCTATTTTTGTTAATCAGCCAAGATATGCAGACTGCTGTGGCCTGGTATTATCAGGCTGGCAAGGTCCATGGATCTTGGCTCCTTAACAGCCTGAAAATCCAGGCCTCAGCGGTCTGCTTCATCTGGCTGGTTAACAAAAATAGGGGGGACCCCACGCCAATTTTTTTTCGAGGGGATCCCCTATTTTTGTTAATCAGCCAAGATATGCAGACTGCTGTGGCCTGGTATTATCAGGCTGGCAAGGTCCATGGATCTTGGCTCCTTAACAGCCTGAAAATCCAGGCCTCAGCGGTCTGCTTCATCTGGCTGGTTAACAAAAATAGGGGGGACCCCACGCCATTTTTTTTTCGAAGGGAACCCCTATTTTTGTTAATCAGTTCCCTCTGACGTCACTGATTGTGTCCCTGGCTGACCTGAAGTGAAAGTGGAAAGCAATCAATTAAGCTTTCCACTTAAGGGCCCGTCTCAAAATAGCGATATCGCTACCGAGATCGCTGCTGAGTCACTAGTTTTGTGACGCAGCAGCGAGCTCACCAGCGATATCGCTGTGTGTGACATTCAGCGACGATCAGCCCCCCTGCCGGGTATCGCTGATCGTCGCTGAAATGTCAGGACCTTTTTTTGATCGCCGGTTTCCCGCTGACAGGCACACATCGCTGCGTGTGACAGGCGGGAGACCAGCGATCCGCGGTAACCAAGGTACACAGCGGGTTTCCAGGCGCGGGGCTGTGCCTAGAACCCGCTGTGTACCTTGGATACCAGCGCCCTGATGCAGGGAGCTGGTATCCAAGGTACACAGCGGGTTTCCAAGCGCTGCGCGGTGCCTGGAAACCCGCTGTGTACCTTGGTTACCAGCGGATCGCTGGTCTCCCGCCTGTCACACGCAGCGATGCGTGCCTGTCAGAGGGAAACCAGCGATCAAAAAAAGGTCCTGACATTTCTGCGACGATCAGCGATACCCGGCAGGGGGGCTGATCGTCGCTGAATGTCACACAGCGATATTGCTGGTGAGCTCGCTGCTGCGTCACAAAACTAGTGACTCAGCAGCGATCTTGGTAGCGATATCGCTATGTGAGACGGGCCCTTAAGCGATGTTACCCGCAGTGTCGCTGTCCCCGATCGCTGCCTGAGCTGCCTGTTTGGCAGCTCAGCAGCGATCATGTAGCGATACACCAGCGATCCTGACAAGTGCATATCGTTGTCGGGATCGCTGGTGTATCGTTATGTGACACCCAGCCTTTACTCTCCTGTCAGCCAGGAGAGGAACTCATTCATTTGGGGTTTACTGTGAGGCTGCAGCATTTAGCTGCGGTCCCTGCAGTAAAACATTAACCCTTCTGAAGGATTACACCGTGGGACCTGACTGTGCATGGATAGGTAAGAATAATTTTGCTTTTTTATTTTATTTTTATTACAGGAAATGGTTTTTGCAGTAAAATAAAAGATGGTCAAAAACATGTGTCTTTATTTCATTAAATGATTTTTAATTAAAGTGTGTGTGTTTTATTTTTTTTCATGCAATAGGATTAATAATTGATAGTTGTCTAATTGACAGCTCTCAATTATTAACCTGGCTTAAGGTCACCTTTCAATAGCAAGGTGGCTTTAACCCCATATTAACCCATTCGCCACCGCTACAGGGCAATGGGAAATGACGGGCAAAGTGCCAGAAAGGGCGAATCTAATTATAGATTTGTCTTTCCTGGGGTGTCTGGGGGCAGATGTTAGTAGCCGGGGGGGGGCAAAAATAATGGTCCTCTCTGGGCTATTATTATCTGCCCCCACTCACTGGCTTTGTCTGTCTGGTTGCGAAATAGGGCGGGAGCCCACGCATTTTTTTTCAGCAATTTTACACCTCATATATATATATATAAAACATGTCATTGAATTTGTGACACATATATATTATTATTTATATTTGTAGTTCATACACTTCTACATGTAAATAGCCGCTAATTCAATTGCCGGCTTTTGTGAAAATGCAGAACCCGACATGAAATGACACTTGGTGTACATAGGGTTAACCATGTCTTTTCATGTCCTTTGCTATCTAATTTGCACAAACAATTAAATCAGTCTATGTGTGCAAAATTTCACACCTGTAGGGGTTAATTAAAGGTGTAAATTCGTAGCAAAAAAGTCCGTTTTTTTTACAACGAATTTACACCTTTAATTAACCCCTACAGGTGTGAAATTTTGAACACATAGACTGATTTAATTGTTTGTGCAAATCAGATAGCAAACGACATGAAAATACATGGTTAACCCTATGTACACCAAGTGTCATTTCATGTCGGGTGCTTCTGTCTTTCACTGAAGCCGGCTTTACCCGGCAATTGAATCAGAGGATATTTTACTATGTAGAAGTGTATAAACTATACATATATGTATATATATATGTCACAATGACATGTATATATATATATGTATTCTATGTGTGTATATTTAGTGTTTACAAGGAAAGAATGGGTTTTTTTTAGTTACGATATTTTGTTCCCATAGACTTACATGGGACTTCCGTATCGTATCGGGTATCGCCGATATTTTAATGATATTGGCGATACCATTCCGATTCCGATACTTTTGGATATCGGAAAGTATCGCTCAACTCTACAGAATAGTCATTATGGCAGAGGGATGAGCATAAATATTGGAACAGTTCATAGATAAGGAGTGTGAAAGTTTTATTACCCTCTGATTGGGGTCTGGTAATGTTTTGTGATGTCTTTAAAAGGGTATTTGGAGTAAATTCCTTAATTGATGTAGTAGGCCATAAATCCATGGATAGGTTCATTCCAGCATTAACCCCTTACTGCCATCGGACGTACTATCCCGTCCATGGTACCTGGGCCCGTATGACCGGGGACGGGATAGTACGTCTCGTGCGATCGGCCGATCGCGGCCGGGTGTCAGTGATTATCACAGCTGACACCCATGACTGTGTGTCAGGAGCGGTCACGGACCGCTCCCGGCACATTAACCCCTTGCACACCGCGATCAAACATGATCGCGGTGTACTGGGGGCACAGGGGAGGATCGCGCAGGGTGGGGGCTCCCTGCGCGCCCCCCTGAGACCCTCAGAGCAGCGCGATGTGATCGCGCTGTTCTGAGGGCTTCCTCCCTCCCAGGACCCGGATCCAAGATGGGCGCGGGTCCTGGAGGGAGGCGGCTACCTCAGTGCCTGCCGAGAGCAGGCACAGTGCCTGCCGAGAGCAGGTACTGTCCCCGAAGAATAAAACTGCTTTATCAATTTTACCACACGCGGAACGGTATAAACGCCTCCCCCAAAAGAAATTCATGAATTGCTGATTTTTGTTTCATTCTAACCTCCCAAAAATCAAAATAAAAAGCGATCAAAAAATGTCACGTGCTCAAAAATGGTACCAATAAAAATGTCAACTCGTCCCGCAAAAAATAAGACCTCACATGACTCTGTGGGCCAAAATATGCAAAAATTATAGCTCTCAAAATGTGATGATGCAAAAACTATTTTTGCAATAAAAAGCGTCTTTTAGCGTGACAGCTGCCAATCATAAAAACCGCTATAAATAGTAAATCAAACCCCCCTTATCACCCCCTTAGTAAGGGAAAAATAATAAAATTAAAAAAAAAAGTATTTATTTCCATTTTCCCATTAGGGTTAGGGTTAGGGTTGCGGCTAAAGTTAGGGTTAGGGTTGGCGCTAAAGTTAGGATTAGGGTTAGGGTTGGGATTAGGGGTGTGTTAGGGTTAGGTTTGTGGTTAGGGTTGGGACTAGGGTTAGGGGTGTGTTGAGGTTAGGGTTTGGAGTTAGAATTGGGGGGTTTCCGCTGTTTTAGGCACATCAGGGGCTCTCCAAATGTGACATGGCGTCTGATCTCAAATTCCAGCCAATTCTGCATTGAAAAAGTCAAACGGTGCTCCTTCACTTCTCAGCTCTGCCATGCGTCCAAACATTAGTTTATCCCCACATATGGGGTATCAGTGTACTCTGGACCCCAAGAGTTATTGTGCAATTTGTCCTATTTCTTCTGTTACCCTTGGGAAAATAAAAAACTGGGGGAGAAAATATCATTTTTGTATAAAAAAAATTATTTTTTTTGTTTTTACGGCTGTACTTATAAACTTCTGTGAAGCACTTTGGGCTTCATAGCACTCACCACACATCTAGATAAGTTCCTTGTGGGGTCTATTTTCCAAAATGGGGTCACTTGTTGGGGCTCTCCAAATGCGACATGACCCCCCAGACCATTCCCTCAAAGTCTGCAATCCAAAACTCACTACTTCCTTCGAGCCCCAACGTGTACCCATACAGTAGTTTTCTCCCACATATTGGGATCACGTACTCAGGACAAATTGGACAACAACTTTTGGGGACCAATTTCTCCTGTTACCCTTGTGAAAAAAAATATTGGGGGCGGAAAAATCATTTTTGTAAAAAAAAAAGGATTTTTTTATTTTTACGGCTGTACGTTATAAACTTCTGTGAAGCACTTCGGGGTTCAAAGTGCTCACCACACATTAGATAAGTTCCTTGTGGGGTCTTTTGCCAAAATGGGGTCACTTGTGGGGGGTTTCCACTGTATAGGTGCATCAGGGGCTCTCCAAATGTGACATGACGCCCCCAGACCATTCCATCAAAGTTGCAATCCAAAACGTCACTACTTCCCTTCCGGCCCTGACGTGCGCCCCATACAGTAGTTTTTCTCCACATATTGGGTATCAGCGTCTCAGGACAAATTGGACAACAACTTTGGGTTCCAATTTCTTCTGTTACCCTTGTGAAAATAAAAATATTGGGGGCGAAAAAAAAACATTTTTGTAAAAAAAAAAAAGATTTTTTATTTTACGGCTGTACGTTATAAACTTTAGTGAAACCCTGGGGGTTTAAAAGTTCTCGCCACACATCTAGATAAGTTCCTTGTAGGGTCTAGTTTCCAAAATGGTGGTCACTTTGGGGGTTTCCACTGTTTAGGCAGATAGGAGCTCTCCAAAAAACGACATGGGCGTCCACCAAATTTTGCGTTGAAAAAGTCAGACGGGCGTCCTTCCCCTTTCCAAAACTGCATGACCCAAACAGTGTTTTACCCCCAATTGGGGTATCAGGCATCAGGACAAATTGCCAATAAATTTTGGGTCTTGTTACCCTTGGAAAAAAAAAATTGGGGTGAAAGATCTTTTTGTGGAAAAAATATGATTTTTAATTTTAGGCTTACGTTTATAAACTTGTTTTGAACACTTGAGGGTTCAAATTGTCCCAAAGAACTAGAAAAAGTTCCTTAGGGGGTCTGTTTCCCAAATGGGGGCTTTGTGGGGGTTCCATGTTTAGGCCATCAGGGGCTTCCAAATGCAACATGGCATCCAATTCAATTCCAGCCAATTTTGTTGGAAAAAGAAATGGTGCCTTCAATTCGGCTCTGCCGTGCGCCCAAACGTGATTCCCCCCACTTTTGGGGTATCAGCGTATCAGGAAAATTGGACAACAACTTTGTGGTAATTTTCCTGTTACCCTTGGGAAAATAAAAAATTGTACTAAAAGATAATTTTTGTGGGAAAAAAAAAGGATTTTTTTTTTCGCCGGGCATTATAAACTTGTGTGAAGCACGGGGGTTCAAAGGTCACCAAAATCTAGAAAAGTTCCTTAGGGGTTAGGGTTTCCAAAATGGGGTCACTTGTGGGGGGTTTTCATGTTTAGGCTCATTGGGGCATGCAAAAGGCTGACCCCCCCCAACGTCTGCTTCAAAAGTTACTTTCCTTTCCAAGCCCTGCCGTGCACCCCAAAATTTCCCCCCCCCCAAAAATTGGGGTACCGCGTTCAGGACAATTGGAAAACCCAATTTTGGGGTCCAATTTCTTGGGAAATTCAAAAATTTGGGTTAAAAATCATTTTTTTGGAAAATTTTTTTTTTTTTTTTAACCCGGGCATTATAAGTTTTGTGAAAACTTGGGGTTCAAAGGCTACAACAGATTGAAAAGTCCCTTGGGGGGGTTTTTTTCCCAAAAAATGGTGTCATTGTGGGGGTTTCCACTGTTTAGGCGCATCGGGGGCCCCAAAAAACACGACAGGGTCCAATTCTTTCCCCGCCAATTTTATTTTGAAAAAGTCAAACGGCTCCCCCTCGAGCTTCCCGTGTGCCCAAAAGGGGTTTTTCCCCCCCACATATGGGAAAAGGCGTACCAGGAGAAATTGCTAAAAACCCTTATTGCCATTTTCCTTTTCCCCCTTGGAAATAAAAAAAAAAGTTTGTAAAAGATCATTTTTGTGGTAAAAAGTTAAATTTTTTTTTTTCCCTTCCACGTTGCTTTATTTCCCTGTGAAGACCTAAGGGTTATAATTTTGAAGGGGGTTTTGGAACCTTGGGGGGTGCAGTTTTAAAATGGTGTATTTTTGGGATTTTCGCCATATAGCCCCCTCAAAGTGCTTCAAAGAGATGGCCCTAAAAAAAATGGCTTTGAAAATTTTTGTTGTAAAAATAGAAACGCGGGAAAACTTTTAACCCTTATAATCCAACAAAAAAAATTGTTTCCCAAAAAAATTGTGTGATGAAGTAGAAGGGGGAAAAAGTTATTTTTTAACTTTTTGTGTGATATATTTTTTTTTTTTAAAGGAAAAAAATTCAAAGTTTAAAAATTGCAAAATTTTAAAATTTTTTTCGCCATATTTGGGGTTTTTAAAAAATAAACGCAAGTTATATCGAAGAAAATTTTTCTTCAAGTGAAGTACAATATGTCACGAGAAAACAATCTCAGAATCGCGAAGATCCGTGAAGCGTTCCAGAGGGGAAACCCTCTTTCATTACAAAGCTAAAAAAGAAAAAAACCCCCTGCCCCCCTATGGTCCCCACAACCCAAAAACTGGGGCTAAGGGACTGCACGAAAAATACAACCTTTTCCAAAAAAAAACCCCCTTTTCAATCCAAATTTTTCCCGATCCCCCCTACTTGTTTTAGGCAGCCCCCAAATCAAAAACATCAAATTTTCAGAAGTTCCCGCCCCCCCCAACAGGGCAGGGAAACCCCTCCTGCAACAAAAAAATCAAAACTTGTCCATTTATAATGCCCGGGGGGCAAAAAAATCCCCCAAATCCATGGGGGCACAAAAACCGGGGACTTTCCCCTGCATCACATCAATTGGTGTCCCAAAATTTATGTACTAAATGTCCAAAAGGGGGGCTGGGATGGGGGGGAGACCGGGAAAAAAAATGATAACAAGGATAAAATTTTTTTATCGCCACACAAAAAAGAAAAAAAGAAGGAAACACCTTGGGGGCCCCCAAAAAATTTTTGCTCCCCCGATCAAAGCTTGCTAAATGAAAATACGTACCCAAAAAAATTTCACACTCTGAGACAAAGAAGAATTTACAATACAAATTGATGGTGACCTTTGACACCTTAAAAGCGGGGAAAAAAACCCTTTTTATGGATTTTGGGGCCAAAAAAAAATTAAGGAATTTCTCCAAAAACCCGTGAAAACATCACAAACATTAACCCCAACCCCCCAAACAAGGTAATAAAAAACCCTTTACACCCCCTTATTTTATGAAAAATTTTCCCAAAAATTTAGCACCCTCTGCCATAAGACATTTGCTTCACTCACTTTCCACCTATTGCATTTTTCGGCTTTTTTGTGTATAAAATGTGATTCTTTTAGATGTTGTATTTGTCTATTTCCTGATAAGAACCTAGTAGTCTCGAAAGCTTGCAATTTTTGGGGGCCAAACTTTCAGTTTTTTCCTTAAAAGGTATCAACCACTGAGGACTCCAACTCTAAATATTTTTTTATCCCCTGGCTAACACGGGAAAAAAGATAACATCTTTTTTGGGCCAAGTTTCGATGAAAGGGAAAGGGGGAAGAATTTGGCGCGTTGTTTCCCCTTTTTTTTTTAAAAATTTTATCCCAGGGCAGCTATTAAAAACAAAAAATCAACCCCCCAATCACCGTACCCATTCACCGAGAGTTTTCACCGCTGCCCAGGTCCCCTTTTGGGGGTTTCTGCGACCTGACGCCCGTCGGCAGCCGATCAGTGAACCAGCGCTCTAGCGGGCGTTTTCCCCCCCCAACCCCTTTAAGGGAGCCAGCAAAAAAGTAAAGAGAAAGGAAAGCACAAAAAGGGGGGCCCCTTTCTGACACTGGTAGGGCACGTCAGTCACAGCCAAGTGCAAAATTTTTAAAAACACAAGTGAGAACCCCTTTTTTTTCCTAAAGGGGCCCCCCCACCCGAACACCCCATCTCAAAAGCAAGCAGGGGCAGGGGGGTTATACTTGAGGGGGGAACCCCCCGGGGGAAAAACCCGGTGGTGGGGGTTTTTTTTTTTTCGTTCTTCCACCAGCAGGTGTCAAACCCCCTCTATCCTTTTTTTTTTTTTTTCCCTTCCCTTTTTACAAGGGCCACATGCTTCTTTTTTTTTTTTCATTGGGTTGTCTCTTTCGCTATTCCCCTTGCAAAATCGGGATCCTTTTCATCAAATGGGGCCCAAAAATTTCATTTTTGGGGTTTTTTTTTTTTTGTTTTAAACTAGGGTTCTTTTCAAAAAGCACCCCCCACGGGGGGGAGGGGGCCGCCGGGGGGCTGGGGGGCCCATTTACGTAACCGGGGAGGATGGAAAGCCAAGCCCCACAAGGCCCTGAGACAGTTTTTAGCTAAGGACGCACCGCTATGCGGGGGCCCCCCACTGAGCTCCTTTTTATGGGTAGGATTTCTTTTTGCATTCCTACCCCAAAAATTTTTTGAAGGGAAGGGAGAGAGAAAAATTTCGGGGGGTTGTTCCCCTTTATTAAAAGTTTTTTTCCCCTTTTTCGGGAAGAAAGCCCGAAACACCCGAACCCCCCTACCCAGCCACTGGAGATCTCACAGCTGCTCCAGGGGTGTGGGGGTTTGGGTGCCCACCTGACGGGACGTCGGCAGCCATCGTGAGCTCAACCCTGACGTTTGGGGGTTCCGCCCCCACCCCTTTTAAAGGGGGGCCCCCCCAAAAAAAAAAAGGAAAAAGGGAAAACACAAAGGGGGCCCTTTTTTTTGACACTTGGGAGGGGGGGGTGTCAGTCATCGCCAAGGAAATTAAAAACGCAAGGAAAGCCTTTCCCCGCCTACGGGGCCCCCCCACCCGGGAAAACCCCATCTCTGATCTCGGAAACAAAAAAAGGGGGGGGCCGGGGTTTTACTTGTGGGAGAAAACCGCCGGGGGAAACTAATGCTGTAGGCTTTGCTTTTTTTGTTCCCCCTTTCCCCCCCGTGTCACCTCCTCATGCCTTTTTTTTCCCCCCCCCTTTAAAAAAGGGCCCTTCTTTTTTTTTATTTTTTTTTGTCTCTTTCGCTATTTCCCTTTTTAAAAAGCTAGCATCCTTTTCATCAAAATGGGCCTCTTGCATTTTTGCTATTTTGTTTTTAAAAATAGGGGGCTTTTCAACAGGACACGCCTCCCACGGGCTTGGAGGCAACCGCCGGGAACTGAGGGGCCCCCCCTTTTCAAAAGAGGCGGGAAAGGGCCCCAACCCCACAAGGCCCCTGAGACAGTTTGCAGCAAGGCGCACCCCAAACGGGGCCTCACACGACTCCTTGCCACCCCTTTGGCTGCTTATTTCTTCCCCCCCAAATTTCGAAGAAGGGGAAAGGGGGGGAAAAAATTTTTTGGCGGTTTTTCCCTTTTTTTTTTTAAAAAAACATCCCGGAGCAGGGTATTTAGAAAAACAAGAAACCCCCTTAAAACACCGACCCGATCCAAACCCGGGGGGTTTTCCCCCGGCTCCACTGTGGCATTGGCGCACCTGACGTCCGGGCCCGGGAGCCGATCATGAGCTCAGCGGGTCTGGGGGCGGGGGGTTTTCCCCCCCCAACCCCTTAAGGGGGGCCCGCAAAAAAGTAAAAGAAAGGAAAGCACAAAAGGGGGCCCCCTTTCCCAGACTGGTAGGCACTGTCATCATCACCAGAGTGCAAATTAGAAAACAGCAAATGGAAGCTATTTTTTTCAAACGGCCACACCACCCTGAAAAACCCCCCCCATCCGCTACTTGGAACTAAAAAAAGGGCAGGGTTGGGTTTTACTTGGGTGGGGGAAAAACTGGGAAAACCAGGGCGTAGATTTTGCTTTTTCCCTTCCCCTTTCCCCACATGTCACTCTCCTCTAGCCTTTTTTCCCTTCCCCCCTTTTCAAGTCCCCACACTTTTTTTTCTTTCATTTGCTTTTTCCTTTTTCTATTTTAAAACCCTTTCAAATGCTACATCCTTTTCATCAAAAAAGGGCCCTTCCCCTTTTTTTATTGCTTTTTTTATTTTAAACAGGGTTCTTTTTAACGGGGCACGCCTCCCCAGGCTTTGAGGCAACCGCCGGCAAACTGGAGGGGCCCCCCTTTTTCTAAGTAAAACCGGAAGGCCCCCAACCCCCCAAAAGGGCCCCGAACAGGGTTTTCAAAATAAGGGGCGCTACCCCCATGCGGGGGCCCCACACTAGCTCCTTTTTCCCCGGGTAGGGGTGCTTTTTGCATTCCCACCCCAAAAATTTTGAAAGGGGAAAAGGGAAGAGAATTTGCGGCCGTTTTTTCCCCCTTTTTTTTTAAAAATTCAACCCCCCTTGCAGCTATTAGAAAGCAAGAAACCACCCTGTACCAAACCCTACCCAGTCCCCCGGGGAGTCCCCAAAACCCCGCTTTCCCGGTCTTGGGGATTGGCTGCGACGCGACGCACTCGGCAGCCGATCAGTGACCCCGCGGCTTGAGCGGGGGGTCCCCTCCCCCCTTTAAGGGGGCCCAAAAAAGTAAAGAAAAGGAAAGCAAAAAAGGGGTCCCCGGTTCGAGCAGGGGTAGGGCAGTTTTCGCCCTCACCAAATGCAAATTAAAAAGCAGCAAAAAAAACCTTTCTTTGCCTACACCCCACCCCCTGAACACCCTGACTTGGAAGCAAAGGGCGGGTCGGGCCGGGGTTTGTACTTGGATGGGAGACCACCGGGGAAACCAATGCTGTAGGCTTTTGTTTTTTTTGTTCCCTTCCACCAGCGGTGTCACTCCCCATGCTTTTCCCTCCATTCCCTTTCAAAAGGGGGACACATGTTTCCCTTTCTTTTTTTCATTTCCCTTTTTTCTTTCGTTTTTTCACCCTTTTAAAAAGGGCAGCACCCTTTTCCATCAATAGGCCTCTTGCATTGTTCTTTTTTTTGTTTTTTTACTAGGCTTTTTTTAACGAGCACCCCCCCAGGGGTGGGGGCAACCCCCGGGGAACCCCTGGGGGGCCTTTTTGGGAACAAAAGGGGGGAAAGGGCCCCAAACCCCACAAGGCCTCTGAAAATTTTTTCAAAAGGGGACCAAACCCCATGCTGGCGCCTCACACTGAGTTTCCCTTGCCACGCTAAGTGTTTAAATTGCTTTTCCCCCCAAATTTTTTGAAAAAGGGGGAAGGGAGAGAGAAGTTTCGGCGCTTTTCCCTTTTTTTAAAAAATTCACCCCCGGTTCGGGGTATTAGAAAGCAAGAAACCCCCCTTTTTCTCCCCCACCCGAGCCCCCGGAGATTTCCCCCCGCGCCCGGGGCTGGGGGAGGGGGTGCGACCTGACGTCACGTGGGGACCGATCAGTGAGCCAGCCTCTGACCCGGGGTGTTCCGCCCCCAACCCCTTTAAGGACCAGCAAAAAAGTAAAGAAAAAGGGAAAAACAAAAAGGGGGGCCCCCCTTTTTTTAAAACTGGTGGGACTGCAGCCCCACCGAGTGAAAAATTTAAAAAGAAAAAATGAAGCCTTCTCCCAAAGGCCCCCACCACCCTAAAAAACCCCCCATCCGCTACCCTGGGAAGCAACGGTGGGGCCCCGGGTTTTGTATTTTTGAGGGAAAAAAGCCTGGGAATCCAGGTGCGTACCCTTTTTTTTTGGGTTCCCTTTCCCAAACCCGGGGTTTACTCTCCTTTTCCTTTTCTCCTTTCCCTTTTTTAAAAGGGGGGCCCCATGCTTCTTTTTTTTTTTCATTTGCTTGTCTTTTTTCGCTTTTTTAACCTTTGCAAAACTAGCATCCTTTTCATAAAAAGGGGGCCCCTTTTTGCATTGTTCCCTTTTTTCTTTTTTAAAAACCCTAGCTTTTTTTAACAGGACAGGCCCCCCCGGGTTTGGGGGGGCAACCGCCGGAAAACTGGAGGCCAACTTTACGAAAACGAGGGGGGGGGAAGGGCCCCCAACCCCCCCAAAAAGGGCCCCAAAGACAGTTTCACTAAGGACCCCCTACCCCCCATCGGGGCGCCCCACACTGACTCCTTCCAGGGGTGGGGGTTTTAAATTGCTTTTCCCCCCCAAATTTCGAAAAAGGGGGAAGGGGAAAAGAGAATTTTTGGGGGGGCCCCCTTTTTTTCCCCTTTCTTTAAAAAATTTTTCCGGGGAGCAGGCTATTAAAAGCAAGAAACCCCCCGTACTCCCCCTACCCGAGTCCACCGGAGAGTGTCACCGCTGCTCCAGGGCTTTGGGATTGGGGTGCGACCGACGTCCCCGCGGGGGCCGTCATGACTCACGGGCCCCCCGGGGGTTTTTCCCCCAAAAAAACCCCCAAGGGGGCCAGCCCAAAAATAAAAAAAAGGGGAAAAAACCCAAAAAGGGCCCCTTTCGAGCACGGTAGGGCACCATCATCACCAGAGTGCAAAAATTTTTAAAAAACACAAGTGAAAGCTTTTCTTTTTCTACGGCCCCCCACCACCCCAACACGACTGATCTCGGGGAAAAACCCCCTCAGCCCCGGAAGTACTTGGTTGGGAAACCCTGGGAATACCATGCCCGTAGGCTTTGGGTTTTTCCCTTTTCCTTTCCCCCAGCAGGGGCACTCTCCCCCTATCCTTTCTCCATTCCCTTTCACAAAGGGGGACATGCTTCCCTTTTTTTTTTTTATTTTCTTTTTTTGCCTATTTTTATCCTTCAAAATGCAGCATCCTTCCATCAATAGGGGGCCCCCTTCATTTTTTCTTTTTTTTTTTTAATACAGGCCTTTTTACAGGGGCCCGCCCCCCACACTTGAGGAACCGCCCAAGCTGGAGGCCACCTTTTCGTAACTAGAGGCCCGGGGAAAGGCCCCCCAAAAACCCACAAGGGCTCTGAACAGTTTTTTTGATAAGACCTACCCCCCCGCTGGCGCCTCACACTGAGCCCTTTTTCCAGGCTAGGGGGTGCTTTTGCAAATTTCCCACCAAATTTCGAGAAGGGGGAAAGGGGGGAAAAAGTTTGCGGCACTTTGTTCCCTTTTATTAAAATTCATCCCCCCTTTTTTGGGATTAGAAAACAAGAAACCACCCGACTCACCACCCGATCCCCCCGGGGGTCTCAAAAACCCCCGCTTTCCCGGCCGGGGGATTGGCCCGCGACGCTGACCACGTGGCACCCCCCATGAGCTCAGCGGCTTTTTTGGGGGGGGGTTCCGCCTCCAAAACCCCCTTTTAAAGGGGGGCCCCAAAAAAAAAAGAAAAGGAAAGCCCCAAAAGGGGGCCCCTTTTTTCCCCTGGTAGGCACGGGCATTCCCTCCCAAGTGCAAAAATTTTTAAAAAGAAACAAGTGAAAGCCTTTTTTTGCCTACGGGGCCAAAACCCCCTGAAAAAGGGCCCCTAGGGCTGTCTCGGAAGCTAAGCGGGTCGGGGGCCCCCGGTTTGGGCCCTTTGGGTGGAAGACTCATGGGGGAAAAACCCGGGGCTTAGGGTTTTTGCTTTTTCGT
This sequence comes from Oophaga sylvatica, assembly GCA_033576555.1. NCBI lineage: Eukaryota > Metazoa > Chordata > Amphibia > Anura > Dendrobatidae > Oophaga > Oophaga sylvatica. The sequence goes on from JARQOD010005799.1 coordinate 34,190, forward strand.
TTCCTTTTCCCCCCGCTGGGGGGACCCCTTAAGCCTTTTCTCCCTTCCCCCTTTTTTAAGGGGGGCCCCCAAGCTTTCTTCTCTTTTTATTTGCTTTTTTTCCCTTTCGCTATTCATCCTTTCAAAAAGCTAGCATCCTTTTTACAATATGGGGGCCCCCCCATTTTGCTTATTTTTTTTAATACTAGGGTTCTTTTCAACAGGGGCAGCGCCTCCCCCGGGGTTGGAGGCAACCGCCGGGAAGCTGGGGGCCAACTTACGTAACGTAAGGGGAAACCCCCAAAAACCCCCCAAAGGGCCCCTGAATAGTTTGCAGCTAAGGGGCGCTACCCTTGCGGCGCCCCACACGACTCCTTGCCACCTAGGAGTCTTATTTTATCCTAAACCCAATTTCGAAGAAGGGAAGGGGGAAAAAAAGTTTTTGGGGGCTTTTTTCCCTTCATTTTAAAAAAAATCCAGGTTGCAGGCTAAGAAAACAATAAACCACCTGTACCACCGTACCCGAGTCCACCAAGAGTGTCCCGCTCCCAGGGGTGTGGGAAATTTGGGGGGGGACGCGACGTCACGCGGCACCCCCCAGTGGGCCAGCGGCTCTGGGGAAAACGGGGCGTTCCTCCCCAACCCCTTTTTAAGGGGGCCCGCAAAAAGTAAAGAGAAAAGGAAAGCACAAAAGGGCCCCCTTCTGAGCACTGGGAGGCACGCATCTTTACCAGAGTCAAATTTAAAAAACGCAATGAGAACCCCCTTTTTTTGGGCCCACGGGGCCCCACCCCCCTGAAGAAGCCCGTCTCGGCTGACTCAAAGCTAAGCAGGGGGCCTGGTTTGTACTTTTTTTTGGGAAAACTGCCTGGGGGAAACCCTGCTGTAGGCTTTTTCTTTTTTCGTTCCATCCCCAGCAGGTTCACTCTCCTTTTTCCTTTTTTTCCCTTCCCCCTTTTTTAAGGGGACCAGCTTCTTTCTTCTTTTTATTTTTTTTTCTCTTGCGCTATTTCACCTTCAAAATCTAGCATCCTTCCACAATTGGGCCTCTTGCAGTTTTCTTATTTCGTTTTAAACAGGGTTCTTTCAACAGGGGCGCGCCCCCACGGGCCCTTTGGAGGGAACCGCCGGCAAGCTGGAGGGCCCCAAAAAAAACGAACGGGGGAGGCTGGAAGGCCCCAAAAACCCCCCAAGGGGCCCCCAACAGTTTTCAGCTAAAAGGGGGACCCCAAACTGCCCCACACTGATTTCCCTTTTGGGCCCCGGGAGGGGTTTCTTATTGGGGGCCTCCAAGTTTCGAAGAAGGGAAGGGGGAGAGAAGTTTGTGGCGCGTTGTTCCCCTTAAAAAAAAGTTCATCCCAGGTAGCAGGCTATTAAAAGCAAAAAACCACCGTACCACCGTACCCAGTCCACCGGAAAAGGGGTCAAACCCCCCTTCCAGGTCGTGGCATTGGGTCGACGCTGACCACTCGGGAGCCGATCAGTGAGCCAGCGGGGGGGACGGGGGGGTTTTCCCCCTACAACCCCTTTTTAAAGGGGGGGCCCCAAAAAAGTAAAGAGGAAAGGGGAAAAAAAAAAAAAAGGGGCCCCTTTCTGACACTGGGAGGGAAACGTCAGTCACACCGATGCAAATAGAAAAGCAGCAAGTGAGAAGCTTTTTTTTTTTTTCGGGGCCCCCCCCCCCTAACACGACTGATCCGAAGCTAAGGCCCCGGGGGGGGCCTGGGTAGTACTTTTGGGTTTGGGGGAAAAACCCGGGGTACCAGGGGGTGAGGGTTTTCTTTTTTTGTTCCTTTTCCCCTTTGCAGTTCACTCCCCCTATTTCTTTTTTCCCCTTCCCTTTCACAAGGGGACAATGCTTTTTTTCTTTTTTTTCCCCTTTGCTTTGTCTCTTTCGCAAAATTTTATCCTTGCAAAAAAAATAGCATCCTTCTCAAACAAAAAGGGGGCCCTTTCATTGTTGCTTTTTTTATTTTTTTACTAGGGTTCTTTTTTAACAGGACAGCGCCCCCCCCCCCCACACTTTGAGGGAACCGCCGGCAACTGGAGGCCGACTTTTTGTAACTAGAGGGGGAAGGCCCCCAAAAACCCCCAAGGTCCCCTGGGAAAAGTTTCAGATAAGGCGCTACCCTATGCTGGGGCCCCACACGAGCTCCTTGCCCCGGCTAGGAGTGCTTTTTTCATTTTCCCCCCCCCAAAAATTTAAGAAGGGGGGAAAAAAGAATTTGGGGCCCTTGTTCCCCCTTTTTTTTTAAAAATTTTTTCCCAGGGGGCAGGGTATAAAAAACAAGAAACCCCCCGTACTCACCGTACCCCCCCCCCAGAGGTCACCGCTGCTCCAGGCTGTGGCATTGGGTCCGCTGACTCACCGCACCGATCATGAGCTCACGGGTTTGAGGGGGGGGGGGGGGGGGGGGGGTGTTCCGCCTCCAACCCCTTTAAGGGGGGCCCGCAAAAAAAAAAAAAAAAAAAGGAAAGCACAAAAGGCCTCTTTCGGGGCATGGAGGGGAGGGTGCTCATCAGCCCCAAAAACAAAATTTTTAAAAGGGAGCAAGTGAGAACTTTTTTTTTTCCCTACGGCCCCCCAGCCGAACGGCCTGATATTGTCTGATCCGAAAAACTAACAGGGGGGGGGGCCCGGTTTGTACTTTTATGGGAAAATGCATGGGAAACCAGGGGCTGTAGGCTTTTTTTTTTCCCTTCCTTCCCCCCCGCCCGTGTCACTCCCTCTATCCCCTTTTCTCCCTTCCCTTTCACAAGGGACCTGCTTTTTCTCTTTTCCTTTGCTTTTTTTTTTTTCGCTATTTCATCCTTGCAAAAAACTACAACCCCTTTTCCCCCCCAAAATGGGCCCTTTGCATTGTTGCTTATTAGTTTTAAATACTAGGGTTCTTTTCAACAGGAGCAGGGGCCCCCCCACGGGCTGGGGCAAAACCCCCGGGAAGCGGAGGGCCCAAATTTTCGTAACGTAAGGCTGGGGAAGGGCCCCAAACCCCCCCAAGGCCTCGGGGAAAATTTGCGCTAAGGGCCTAACCCCCCCCGGCGCCTCACCCCGAGCCCTTGGGCCCCGGCTAGGAGTGCTTTTTTCATTTTTCCCCCCCCAATTTTTGAAGAAGGGAAGGGGAGAGAAGTTTGTGGCGGTTGTTCCCCTTTTATTTTAAAAAAACATCCCAGTTTTCAGGCTATTAGAAAGCAATAAAAACCCTCCCCCACCCCACCGTACCCGGGGCCCCCAAAAAGTTCACCGCTGCCCAGGGCTTTGGGATTGGCTGCGACGCTGAGTCACGTCGCACCGATCATGAGCCGCGGCCTGGGGGGGGCCTTTTTCCCCCCCCAACCCCTTTAAGGGGGCCACAAAAAATAAAAAAAGGAAAACACAAAAGGGGGCCCCTTTTTCTGAGCACGGGGGGGGGCAGCTGTCAGTCATCAGCCCCAAGGGGCAAATTTTAAAAAACGCAAATGAAAAAACCTTTCTTTGCCCCACACCACCCACCCTAACACGCCTGATCTTTAAACTAACGGGTCGGGCCTGGTTATACTTGGATGGGGGAAACCCCCGGGGGAAAACCCCAAAAACTGTAGGCTTTTTCTTTTTTTGTTCCTTCCCCCACAGGGGCACTCTCCTCTATCTTTTTTTCCCCTCCCCTTTTACAAGGGCACACATGCTTTTTTTTTCTTTCATTTGGGGTTTTTTTCTTCGCATTTCATCCTTTCAAAATGCAAACATCCTTCCACAAAAAGGGGGCCCCTTGCATTTTCTTTTTTTGTTTTTTAAAACTAGGCTTTTTTTTTAACAGGAGCAGCGCCCCCCCCCGGGTTGGGGGGAAAACCCCCGGCAAGCTGGGGGGCCCACTTTACGTAACGGGGGCCTTTGGGAAAGGGCCCCAAAAACCCCCCAAAGGGCCCCGGGGACCCGTTTTTCAGCTAAGGAGAACCCCCCCTTTCGGCCCTCACCCTGAGCTCCTTGCCACGGCAGGAGTGCTTATTGCCCTTCCTACCCGTTTTGAAAAAAGGGGGAAGGGGGGGAGAATTTGGGGGCGCGTTGTTTCCCCCTTTTTTTTTAAAAATTTTATCCCCCCAAAAGGGTTTCGGCCCCATTTGAAAAAAAAAAAACCACCCGACCACCGTACCCAGTCCACCGGGGAGTCCCCAAAACCCCCGCTCCAGGTTCCCGTGGCATTGGGGTGCGACGCTGACGTCACGCGGCACCGACATGGCCGCGGGGCCCCCGGGGGGTTTTTTCCCCCCCCACCCCTTTAAGGGGGCCAGAAAAAAGTAAAAGAAAAAGGGAAAACAAAAAAGGGGCCCCTTTCCCCCCACTGGTAGGGGGGGGTGCCCCTCAAAGCCAAGTGCAAATTAAAAAGCGCAAGGGAGAAAAATTTTTTCTCCCCACGGCCCACCACCCGAAAAGCCCGATCTCAAAGCTAAGGGAGGGGGGGGGCCCGTTAGACCCCTTTTTATGGAAAACTCCTGGGAATACCCGGGGCTGTAGGGGTTTTGCTTTTTCGTTCCTTCCACCACAGGGGTCACTCTCCTTTTTTACCCCTTTTTTTCCCTTCCCTTTTACCAAAGGGGGGGACTGCTTCTTTCTTCTTTTCTTTGGGTTTGTCTCTTTCGCTATTTCATCCCTTTCCAAAAACTAGATCCTTCTCATCAAATTTTTGGCCCCCCTTTTGGGTTGTTGCTTATTTAAATTTTAATACTAGGCCCCTTTCAACAGAGCACGCCCCCCAAGGGGTTTGGGGGGAAAACCCCCGGGGGGCGGAGGCCAACTTACTAACGGAAGGGTGGGAAAAGGCCCCCAACCCCAAAGGGGCCTCTGAGACTTTGCAGCAAGGACCTACCCCCCATCTGGCGCCTCACACTGAGCTCCCCTTTCCCCGCTAGGGTCTTATTCATTCCTACCAATTCCCAAGAAGGGAAGGGAGAGAGAAGTTTGGGGGGGCGTTGTTTCCCCCTTTTTTTTAAAAAAACATCCCAGGGGGGGGGGGTATTAGAAAAACAAAAACCCTCTTCTCACCCCCCCCCAGTCCCCCCAGAAAATGTCCCCCCCCTGCTCCAGGGGGCTGTGGGATTGGCCCCGCGACGCAAAACCCCCCCGGGGCCGACCCCGGGGGTCAGCCCGGGTCGGGCGGGGCTTCCGTCTCCAAACCCCTTTAAAAGGGGGCCCGGGAAAAAAATACAGAGAAAGGAAACACAAAAGGGCCCTTGTTTTGACACTGGTAGGGCAGCTGTCAGTCATCCCAAAAAGGGGGAAATTTGAAAAGCACAAGTGAAAGCCTTTCCCTTTTTTTTACGGCCACACCACCCCCAAAACCCGATCTTGGAAGCCAAGCAGGGGCGGGCCTGGTTATTTTGGATGGGAGACCCCCTGGGGGAAACCCCAAAAACTGTAGGCTTTTGGGTTTTCGTTTTCCCTTTCCCCCCCAGGGTCACTCCCTCTATGCCCTTTTTTCCATTCCCCCCTTTTTTAAGGGGACACAAACTTCTTTCTTCTTTTTTTTTTCCTTTTTCCTTGCGCTATTTCTTTCCCTTTCAAAATGCTACAACCTTCTCATCAATAGGGGGGCCCCTTTCATTTTTTCTTATTTTTGTTTTAATACTAGGCTTCTTTTTAAAAGGGGCAGGGGCCCCCCCACGGGCTTGGGGGAACCGCCGGCCCAAACGGACCGACTTTACGTAACTAGAGGGTGGAAAAAGGCCCCCAAACCCCCCAAAGGGGCCCCGAGACAGTTGCGCAAAAAGGGGGTACCCCCCCATGCGGGGCCCACAAATGGGGCTCCTTGCCACGGCACATGCTTATTGCATTCCACCAAGTTTCGGGAAAAGGGGAAAAAGGGGGAAAAAAATTTGCGGGACTTGTTCCCTTTCATTTTAAAATTCATCCCCCGGAGCAGGGGGTTTGAAAGCAAGAAAAACCCCCCGTACCACCGTACCCGAGTCCACCGAGACCCCAAACCCCTGCTCCCCGGGGGGGGGATTGGCTCGACGCTGACGTCACTCGGGAGCCCATCAGTGAGCTCACGCTCTGACGGGGGTTTTTCCCCCTCCAAACCCCCCTTTAAAAAGGGCCGCAAAAAATAAAAAAAGGAAAGCACAAAAGGGGGTTTTTTCGACACGGGGAGGGCAGCTGCCCAGTCACACCCCAAGTGCAAATTAAAAAGCAGAAAGTAGAACCTTTCTTCCTACTGCCCCCCCACCCTGAACCGCCCATCTCGCTACCTCAGAAGCTAACAGGTGGGGGCCCCCTTATACTTGGAGGGAACCGCCTGGGAAAACCAGTGCTGTAGGGCCCTTTTTTTTGTTCCCCTTTCCCAAAAGCAGGGCACTCTCCCTATGCCTTTTTCCCATTTTTTTTTTTCACAAGGGGGGCCCTGCTTCTTCTTTTTTTCATTTTCTTTGGGCTCTTTTCGCAAAATTTTTCCCTTTTTAAAAACAGCTCCTTTTCCAAAATATGGGCCTCTTGCTTGGGGGCTTTTTTTGTTTTAATACTAGGGTTTTTTTCACAGACCGCCCCCAGGGTGGAGGGGAAACCCCCGGGAAAACTGGGGCCGACTTTTTTAACGTAAGGGGGAAGGCCAAGCCCCACAACCTCAACCGGGTTTTCAGCAAGGGGGGGTACCCCTATCGGGCCCTCACACGGGCTCCTTTCCACGGCTAGCATGCTTTTTTCATTCCTACCAATTTCGAAGAAAGGGGAAAGGGGAGAAAAAGGTTTTTTCCCCGGGGGTTTCCCTTTTCCTTAAAAATTTTTTTCCCCCTAGCAGGCATTTGAAAGCAAGAAACCACCCTGTACTCACCGTACCCGGTCCCCCGGGGGGTCTCACCGGGTGCCCGGGGTGTGGGATTTCTGCGACGCTGACTCACGTCGCCCGTCATGAAACTCAGCCGGGGCCGAGGGGGCTTCCGCCTCCAACCCCTTTAAAGGGGGGCCCGCAAAAAAGTAAAAAAAAGGAAACAAAAAAAGGCCTCTTTTTGAAAACAATGGGAGGGGAGCGTCAGTCATCAGCCAGAGTGCAAAATTTTTAAAAACCGCAAGTAAATCTTTTCTTTTCCACGGGGCCCCCCCCGTGAACTGTCTGATCCAAAGCTAAAAACCCGGGGGGGGCCGGGGTTTTTTTTTTATGGGGAAACCCCTGGGGGAAAAACCCGGGGGCGAGGCTTTTGCTTTTTTGTTCCTTCCACACAGGTTCCCCTCTCCCATGGGGCCTTTTTTTCCCCCCCCCCTTTTACAAGGGGGCCCCATGCCTTTCTCTTTTCATTTGCTTTTTCCCCTTGCCTATTTTACCTTTCCCCAAAAGCAAACAAACCCCCTTTTCACAATATGGGGGGCCCTTGCATTTTTGCTTATTTTGGGTTTTTAAACCCAGGGTTTTTTTTTTCAAAAGGGGCAAAGGGCCCCCCACGGCTTTAAGGGAAAACCCCGGGAAAACGGGGGCCGACTTTTTTAACTAAGGGTGGAAGGGCCCCCAAAAACCCCAAGGCCCGAGACAAATTGCGCTAAACGCACCCCCCATCGGCGCCTCACCCCGAGCTCCTTTCCCCGGCTAGGGGGCTTATTTTTTTCCTCCCAAAAAAGAAAAGGGGGGGGAGAGAATTTTTTGGGGTTTTCCCTTTCATAAAAGTTTCATCCCCCCTTGCAGGCATTAGAAAGCAAAAACCCCCTGTAAAACCCCCGACCCGACCCCCGGAGAGTCCCCCCCCCCCCCCCCCCCCCCCCCTTTCCCCCTTCCCCGGTCTGTGGGAGTGGTGCGACCTGAATCCAAAGGGGGCCATATGACTCACGGCCTGACGGGGGGTTTTTCCCCCCCCAACCCCTTTTTTAAGGGGGCCCCAAAAAAGTAAAGAAAGGAAAGCCCAAAAAAAACCCTTTCTGACACTGGAGGGCACTGTCAGTCATCAGCCAAGGGCAAATTAAAAAAAACACAAGTAGAAGCCTTTTTCCCAAAGGCCACACCCCCCCTGAACACGCCCGATCTCGAAGCAAACAGGTAGGGGCGGTTTGTCTTGGAGGGGGAAAAGCTGGGAAACCCGTCGGGAGGCTTTTCTTTTTTGTTCCTTTTCCCCCCGCAGGGGGCCCCCCCCTTTATCCTTTTTTCCTTTTCCCTTTTAAAAAGGGGACCAAAGCTTTTTTCTTCTTTTCATTTGCTTTCCCCTCTTGCGCATTTCATTTCCCGGGAAAATGCAGCATCCCTCCATCAAAAGGGGGCCCCTTTTTTTTGTTTTTCTTTTTAGTTTTTAAAAATAGGCCCTTTTTTCAAAAAAGGGGGGCCCTCCCCGGCTTGGGGGCAACCGCCGGGAAAAAGGGGGGCCAATTTACCTAAAGAGAGGCCCGGGGAAAGGCCCCCAACCCCACAAGGCCCCTGAGACAGTTTGCAGCCCAAAAGGGGGGACCCCTTGCTGGCCTCACACGAACTCCTTCCAAAGCTAGGATTCTTATTGCTTCCTACCAATTTTTGAAAAAAGGGAAGGGAAGAAAGTTTTGGGCGCTTTTTTCCCCTTTTTATTTAAAAATTTTTCCCCAGGTTTTTCATTTTTAAAAACAAAAAAACCACCCTGTACTCCCCCCACCCCCGGGCCCCCGGGGAAAAATCACCGCTGCCCAGGTCGTGGGATTTGGGGGCGACGCGACTCCCTCGGGGGGGCCCATCGGGGGCTCAGCGGCTCTGAGCGGGGGGGTTCCGCCTCCCCCCCCTTTTTGGAGTCCGCCCACACTGACTCCTTTGCCACCTAGGAGTCTTATTGACCCCCTCAGCCCCCCCCTGGAAATGATGGCGTTATAAGTATCCGGGACCGTGAAGGGCCAGGCTTTCACAGGGGCCCTGGGGGTTTTTTTTTTTTGAGGCCGGACAGCATGAATGCCCCCTCAAAGAATTTGGTTAACTAACCCAATAGATATCTTCACGGGGCCAAAAAATCAGTAAAAGGGGGAAAAGCGGGGGAATTTGGGGGGGGGGTTGTTTTTTTTTTTGCTAAAAAAAACAAAATAATAATAAAAAACAGACAGGAAGGCTGATCATGTTTTCGGGGGCTGAAAGGGCAAATGGAGGGGGGGCCCCCGTCCCAACATATGTTGGCTCTTTTTCATGTGAGTGGCGTTTCCCCATTGGGGGGCCCCCTGCAGACAGAAAAAGGGATTTTTTCCCCTTTTTTATTAAAAGTTCATCCCGGGTTTTCGGGGGTTTTTGAAAGCAAAAAAACCCCCCTTACTCACCCAACCCAGTCCCCCCGGGAGAGTTTCCACCGCTGCTCCGGGGTTTTTTTTCATTGACGCGACCTGAGTCACGCGGCAGCCATCAGTGAGCCAGGGGCTCTGAGCGGGGCGTTCCCCCAAAACCCCCTTTTTAAGGACCCAAAGCAAAAAAGAAAAAAAAAAAAAAAAAAGGGGAAAAACAAAAAAGGGCCTCTTGCTGAGAAATGGAATGACACGCAGTCAGCGCCAAAGTGAAAAATTAGAAAAGCAAAAAAGAAAGTCTGTTTCGCCACACCACACCCCCTGACATGCCAAAATCCAGAAGCAAGCGGGGTTTGGCCGGGGGTTTTACTTGGTGGGAGACCCCCGGGGGAAAACTAGGGGCTTATTTTTTTTTTTTCCTTTTCCCCCCCGCGGGTCCTCTCCCCCTATGCCTTTTCTCCATTCTTTTTCACAAGGCAACATTTTTTTTTCCCCTTTTTTTTATTGCTTTCTCTCTTGCGCATTTCTTTCCTTTCAAAAGCTAGCATCCTTCTATCAATAGGGGGGCCCACACCTTTGGTTGCTTTTTAGTTTTAATACTGGGGTTTCTTTCAACGGGGGGCACCCCCCCCAGGGGGTTGGGAGGCAACCGCCGGCAACCTGGGGGGCCTTTTACGGGGCCAAAGCAAGCGAACCCCTTTTTCAGGCAAAAACCCCCCCCCAAAGCAGCAAACAGCCACTCGAACCACTCCCCCTTTTTTCCCCATTCGCTCCTGGACATCCGATCCCCCTCAAGCCCCAAAATTGCTTTTTTTTCACGCCCCCCCCAATAAAAGGGTTTTGGCCTGCAGGGACCCGCGTAAAAATATTTTTAAAGACACCTGGGGCTCGGCCCCCGCGGCGGGGGTTTTTTTCCCCGAAAAACCCAAAAAAGGGCCAGCTGTGGGGGGAGCCCGTTTTTTGCGTCGGCCCTTCAGAGCCCGCCTCCACAGGTCCGTTCTCACCACCAGCACCAAAGGGGAATGGCCGGGGCGAGGGGGGAAGCACATCTACGGGGCCCCCCACCCGGGTCCCCCCCATCTCATTTATCTCGGGGAAAAAAACAGGGGCGGGGCTTGGACAGTACTTGGGGGGAAATACAACAAAAAAAGGCTGCACTCTAAATAATGCAAACCCTTTTTTTTTATGTTTTTTTCATGGGGGAGCTTTCCCCTTTGGGTTGCCCTATTCACATTAGTCTGGAAGTGCCATCAGGTTTTTTGTCTATACTTGGGGTGGGAGACCTCCTGGGGGAAAAACCCAGTGCCCGGGAAAAATTTTTATGAACTTTTTTCCCCCGGCAGTATGGAGCACACCTTGCCCCAAAACCGATCTTTTTTAACGTATAGGGGGGGGAAACCCCAGCCCCCCCAAAGGGCCCCTGAACTGTTTTCAGCTAAAGAGGGACCCCCAGCGCCCCCCACCTGAGCTCCTTTTTACGCTGGGGGTGCTTATTACCCCCAGCCCAAAACCCTTTTGGGGAAAAGATGGGGTTTTAAGTTCCGGGTCGGAAGGGGCCAGGCTTTTTTTTAAATTCCGGGGGTTTTGGGGGTTTTTAAGGGCCCGGAAAAAGCAGAATAACCCTTCCCTCAAAGAAGCTTGTGTAAAAACCCAATCAATATTTCACAGGAAAAAAATTCATTTCAAGGAAGGGGGGGGGGGAATTTTGGGGGGGTTTTTTCCCCCCCAAGGGCACAAAAAAATAATAATAAGACAGACAGGAAAGGCCCGGGGCTTTGGCGGCGGAGGCCCGCAAAGGGGAAAAAAAGGGGGGTTTTGGGCCCGCAAAAAATAAAGAGAAAGGGAAACACAAAAGGGCCTCTTGCTGACACGGAGGGGAGCTGGGGTCCCGCAAACCAGAGTGCAAAAATTGAAAAGCAAACAAAAAAAAAACCCGTTTTTTTCCCGTGGCCACACCACCCTGAACACTCGATCTCGGAAACTAAGCAGGGGCACCCCGGTTAGACTTGGGGGAAACCCTGGGGGAAAAACCCAAACGTAGGGTTTTGCTTCCTTACCCCCGCAGGGGGCACCGCCCCTATGCTTTTCCCATTCCCTTTCACAAGGGGACACTGCTTCTTTCTTCTTTTCATTTTTCTTTCTCCTTTCGCTATTTCATCCTTGCAAAATGCTGCACCTTCTCATCAATATGGGCCACACATTGTTGCTTTTTTAGTTTTATATTAGGGTTCTTTCAAAAGGACCAACCCCCCCGGCTTGGAGGCAACCCCGGCAACCTGGAGGCCAGTTTTTCAGGCCAAAGCAAGCAGAACAACCTTGCAGGCAACACGACCCCCCCCCCCCGAAACACTCACAGTCACTGGGACCATTTTAAAACCCTTTTTTCCTCATTCGCTCCTGGGCACCGTCCGCCTCAAATTGCGGCTCCAACTTGCTCTTTCGTCATGTCCCCCCCCCGAGAAAGGGGTTTTCCTGCGGAGACCCTGCAAGATATTTTTTTAAAACACCTGATGCTCGGCCCGCCAGGGGTGTTTTACTCAAAACAAACAAGGGCCATCTGTAGGGGCAGCCCACCTTTGCGCGGGCCCTTTAGACCCGCCTCCACATGGCAAGTTCCGCCACCATCGAGCGACAAGGCGGCCACAAGGGCAAGCAATTTTACTGCCACACCACACTGGAAAACCCCCCCTTGTCTGATTTTTGGGAAGCAAAGCAGGGCTGGGCTTGGATGGAAATTGGGTGGGAGACCTCCCGGGGCACCGATGCGAGACGTTTTGATGACACTTTTTTCCCCCTTCGGCTCCCCAAA